>VMDO01014823.1:41031-53334 GCA_007922755.1 Pedetes capensis | reverse complement strand
ATGCCATGGTATTTTCAGTGGCATCATATGGTTGTGAAAGCTGGACATTGAACAAGAGAGACAGAAAAAGAATTGATGCTTTTGAATTGTGGTGCTGGAGACGTCTATTGAATATACCATGGACTGCCAAAAGAACCAATAGATCTGTCCTAGAAGAAGTACAACCAGAGTGCTCCTTGGAAGCAAAAATGGCCAGACTGCGTCTTACATATTTCGGACATGTAGTCAGGAGAGAACAATCCCTGGAGAAGGACATCATATTTGGAAGAGTGGCAGGTCAATGCAAAAGAGGAAAACCCTCCACCAGATGGATTGACACAGTGTCTGCAACAATGGGCTTAAACATAAATAAGATTGTTTGCCTGGCACAGAATCGGCAAGTGTTTCGATCTGCTGTACATAGGGTCACAGTGAGTCGGACTCGACTCGATGGCACCTAACAACAACAACAACAACCCCAAATTTTTATGCAGGATCCACTTGTAGGCTGTCCATAACATACAGTATTAACAGAAGCCATGGAAGAGAAGGCATAAGATTTGATTGGCTTCTGTAAAATCTCCTTACATTCTGCACCTGATTTTGTAGCCCTGTAAAACTGTTGAAAGGGTTTGGATTAGAATTGCGAATATACAGTAATTGGTGATAAGTCTGGGGAAAGTAAGCTTATTAAAAAGTTGGTCTTTTAGTTCTGAACTTTATGAATAAAATCTCATAAAAGAGTTTAGTCAGTTTTTTAGAAGTATTTTCTTGTTGGCTGATGAAAATCATTAGCATCATATCATGTATCTGGGTCATGTTGGTAATAATCTTTGCCAAGCCTCATTTCTTGTACATTATTTCAGCATTTATATTTTATATTTAACTTTTGGTCACTCAAAAATTTAAAACAGACATTTGATAGATATTAATTCAATTTCTCATGGTAGGCATAATCTAAGCATTTTCCTTGGATCCAGCTTTCTAATACTATATGATCACTCATACAACTTAACACTTAAACTGAGACTGGGATCACATGCATTTATTTTAATACATATTAATATAAATTGAATAAGTTCAAATTATTTTTCCCATTAGCAAAAAGAAGATGGGCCAGGAAAAGAGAGAAGATAAATGAGAAAAAATTACAAGTTTTTGAAATTATCATTGATATACTTCTATGAAAAATTGTTACCACATTCCCAATTAGCTTTAGCTCAGCTATTATAACATTGAAGAGATTTTTCACTGTACATTATTTCACTTCTGGAAATTACTTGAACCAAATAGCATTTTGTCTTTTTCTTCTACAGAAAAATTCTGCTCTAGTTGCCTCTTTAGGAACTACAAAAGGGGAGGAGGAAGCAGCATATTTTGTGAAATCTGTCCAAAAGACATGAAAGATTTCTTTCTCTCCTTTCTTTCTTTCTTTCTTTCTTTCTTTCTTTCTTTCTTTCTTTCTTTCTTTCTTTCTTTCTTTTTTTTGGTGGTACTAGGGGTTGAACCCAGAGCCTCACTCTTGCATGCTCTGCAAGTGCTGGACCACTGATCTGCACCCCAGCCCAGTTTTTTTTTTTTACTTTTTGAGACAGTTACATAGACTCACTCTGGTCTCGAACTTGTGATCCTCCTGCCTCCGCCTCCTGAGCCACTGGGATTACAGGTGTGCACCACCATGCCCCGCATGAATGATTTATTTCTATGTATTTTCCTGTTTAACAAAATTTAGCCTTTACAATTTACTTGAAAGGAAAAAAAAGCAAGTAGTACAGAGCTCACCTTCTTCAACTATTTATGAAGAATATAGTGTCTGATGTCACAGTGAGAGCAAGGACACTCCTAGACCAGCTGAAGGCTGTCTTCCAGAAATGAAGTTTGAAAGCTTCACTCCTAAGGTGAACTGTGCTAGGTAGGGGCTAGGCATTGTCAGGCTTGGAAACAAAATGAGAAAAACACCTGCACAGCACAAAATTCTCCCCAGTACATTTTGTACAAAATATACTAAATTATATTAATAGAACATATTTGATTTTCTAATTTCTCTACAACAAAACATTATAAACGTTAGAGCAAGGTTCAAATTAGTGTAATACAAAGGTTCAAGTTAATTACCCTTGTCACTAGGCGTTGCTTATCATAAAGAGCTTAACTCAGTTTTGCTCTTACCTGCTGAGTTGCCCAGAGGATTTTTATTTTACTCTTTCTAGTTATGATATATGCTTGTAAAAAAATAAAAATTAGGGCTGGGAAAGTAGCTCAGTGATACAGTGCTTGCCTGGAACACATATGCCCTAGATTTGACCCCCAGCACTGTGAAACCAAGGCAAAAATTTTTAAAAAGAAGTTCAAAATATAGGAAGGAGAAACTAAGAATCATGAAAAATCTCACTATCTCAGAGGTAACTTCTAGTCATAAACTGGGGAAAATATCTTTATGCATGTATGTAAAAACAGAAATAGACATGTAATTTTATAAAATGGAATAGCATTGGGGTTAAAAATATGGGTTTTGGCCAGGCACTGTGATGCATGCCTGTAATCCCAGTGGCTCAGGAGGCAGAGAAAGGAGGATAGCAAGTTGGAGACCAGATGCTGTCTGCATAACTTAGTGAGACCCTGTCTCAAAACAAAGTAAAAAAATGGGCTGGAGGTGCAGCTCAGTGGTCCAGCACTTGCAAAGCATGCAAGTGCGAGGCCCTGGGTTCAACTCCCAGTACCACCAAGAAAAAAAAAAAAGTTTTGTAGGAGTATCTACTCCATAGGACATCATAAGAAATATAGAAACTAATAAGCAAAGAGCTATGCCTAGAACATACTAAATGCTCCAAAATATTTGATTTTATTTTCTGTAGATATATAGGGTCAGGGGCTATAAATTTGAAATCCCTGGGCTAAATCTTCAAAAGAAACTAATATTTTATAAATTTAATTCTGAATTCCAAATTAATATGAGTTGGGTGCAAGATAATGTTTACTTGAGTCACGGGAGAGAGGAGAATAGACTGACAAAAAGAACCAAAGAAATAGATTCCAATTGGGGCACTGGCTTTTTTTTTTTTTTTTTTTTTTTTTTTTTGGTAGGGAGGAGTATGTTTTTGTCATTAAAAAATGTAAAGCAACCATTGATAGGTAAGTTATTAATTCAATTTTTCACTGTAGGCTTAATCCAAATACTTTCCATGGATTTAGCATTTTAATAATACATGAGTACACATACAACTTAAACTTTAAAATTGGACTGGAATCAGAGGCATTTCTTTTTTTTAATGCAAATTAAATATATTCAAGCTCTTTTTCATATTAGCAAAAAGAAGATGAGCTGGTAAAAGTTAGAATGACAAATATATTTTAAAAAATACAAAACAAAAACAATTTTAAAGGTAAAATCTTGACATCAAGGCCTGTTGTATACCACATTGTCAATTGTAATCATTATCATGGTTAATAAAACCATGATTGGTTGTTGGTAGATGCCATCGAGTTGTGTCCAACTCATAGCAACCCTCATAGGGTTTTCAATGGCTGATTGTTTCAAGATTGCCTTAGGAGTAGATTGCCATGTTCTCCTCCCATTTCTGTGGTACTGGGAACCAAATCTCAGACCTCAGAGACTGCAGAGTGGCACTCTAGCAACTGAGCTATATCCCAGCCCAAAACCATGATACTAGTCATCATTAATAGAAAACATTAATTAATACCCTATCCTAAGTCAGGTATTTATTCCAAGCACATAACATGCATTAGTTAATTTAGTTCTCACAAGAATTCCCTGAAATAGATATTCTCATTTTTAAAATGAGGAAATTCTGATATAACAGCTGGAAGAGATTTGCAGAACTGCTCCCAAGAGATGATGGTGAAAATTATAAAAGCATAATCACTTAAAGTTTCTGCAAATGGCCCTAAAAGAATATAGTAAATGAGTAAATATCCATCCAAAAAATATACAAATTCTATATGAAGAGTAAGAGTTGGTGCAATTAGAATCAAGACTACTTTGTCTCTCTTCTCTTCCTGCTTAGTAAGTCAAAGACTCCAGTCCAGTCCGGAGAACACAGAGCTCTTCTCTAGCCCATAAAGTGCTTAGCCTGCAGCTATAACACTGTGACGTCCAATCCCTTCAGATCTCAGAAGCTAAGCAGAGTTGGGACTACTTAGTCCTTGGATGGGAGACCACCTGGGAACACCAGTTGCTGTAGGCTTGGGAGGAAGACCTGAGACCCCATTCTCAAAAAGCAATCTGCCATTGAAAACCCCATAAATAGCAGAGAAGCACTAACAATACTGCTTTGTCTATTGTATATAGGGTCACTGTAAGTCGGACACTGACTTGATGGCACCTAACAACAACATAAAGGACTTTATTCCAGGCAGCAGGAAGGCATGAACTTTTCAGCTTTTCTCATCCTTCTCCCAGCTATCTATTGCTGAAGCTAATTTCCTGGTGAGTGTTACCATAAGATGGACACTCTCTTGTGCCCAGCTCCAACATATAATGGAGGCTTGACCTTGGGGGCAGTGTCACTTTTGCCAACAATACAGAAATGAAATAAAGAGAACAATTCTATTTATAGAAACATCACACACAATAAAATACATAAACTTAAGAAATGCAAATCTTATACTCTGAAAGTGACAAAACATTGAAACATTAAAAAATACCTAAGTGGGAAAAACATACCCTGTTCATGAATCAGAAGATTCAATACTGTGAGCTAGGTGTGGTGGTACACACCTTTAATCACAGCACTTGAGAGGTGGAGGCAGGAGGATTGCAATTTTGAGTCTAGCTTGGGCTACATAGTAAAACCAGGCCACAAACCAAACCAAACCAAACCTATTAAACCAAAACTTAGTATTGTTAAGATGGTACTATTTTCCCAAATTACATCTACAGATCCAATAAATCCTTATGGGAATTCTACCTGACTCCTTTGAAGAAATGAACAAGCTGATTCTAAAATTCATATGAAACCATAAAGGATACAGAATAGACAAAAGTGAACCTGAGAAGAAAAAAGTAGTATTATAAAACTTACTACAGAGCAGTTGTAATGAAGATAATTTCCCACTACCACAGGAAAGACATATAGGTTACTGGAATCTAATTGAGTGTCCAGAAATAAAACTGTGTGTCAATAGTCATGGTCAAATAAAACCATGTGTTAATACTTCACAAGGATGCCAAGACCATCCAATGAGAAAAGAATAGTTTCTTGAATAAATGGTGGTGGGGATAACTGGAAGCCACATGCAAAAGAATAAAAGTGAACCTTTACCTTATCCCATCTACAAAAGTTAACTCAAGATGTAGCATAGAGTTAGCTATGTTGTTGTTGTTGTTAGTATCCGACTCATAGCGACCCTCTGTACAACAGGGGAAACACTATTGTCAGTGCTTCTCTGCTGTTCATAGTGTTTTCAATGGCAGATTGATTTTTGGGAGGGGGTTGCCAGGTCCTTCTCCCAAGCCTACAGCTTCTGGTGTTCCCAAGGCGATCTCCCATCCAGGTACTAACCACGCCCGACCCTGCTTAACTTCCGAGATCTGACTGGATCAGATGCCACAGGGCTACAGCCGCAGGCAGAGTTAGCTATAAAGACCTAAATTATAAAACTCTTAGAAAAAAAAAGACAGGGGTACTTTTTCATGACCTAATAGTTGGCGAAAGTTTCTTAGATACATGCGCTATAAAGGAAAAATACATAATTTGGACTTAATCAAAATTTAAAGCGTTTTTGATTTCATGGAAGTAGAAAGTAGAATAGAGGCTACCAGGTTTTGGGGAGAAAAAGGGATAGGAAGGAATTGGTCAATTGGTACTTAGTTACAGGTAGGGGAAATAAGTTCTGGTGTTCTAGTGCGTGGTTGGGTGACTATAGATAACAATAACATACTATATATTTCAAAAACCTTGATGGATTTTGAATGTTTCCACCACCAAGGAATGTTTGAAGATATTGACATGCATACCCTTATTTGAACATTACACAATGAATGTGTGTATCAAAATAGCACCCAAAACTTATCAAACCTATCAAACCAAAACTTAGTATTGTTAAGATGGTACTATTTTCCCAAATTACATCTACAGATCCAATAAAATCCTTATCAGAATTCTACCTGGCTCCTTTGAAGAAATGAACAAGCTGATTCTAAAATTCATATGAAACCACAAAGGTTACAGAATAGCACCCCATAGTACCCCATAAATTCATATAATTCTTGTGTGCCAATTAAAAACAACTTAAAACCTTTGTGCTTCCAATTACACTATAAGGAAAGTGAAAAGACAATACAAAGAATGGTAGAAAATATTTTCAAATCATGTATTTGACAAGGGATTTGTTTTTAGAGTAAATAAAGAACTCATAACTTAATTTTAAATTGTTGTTGTTGGTGGTGGTGGTGTTAGGTGCCATTGAGTTGTGTCCAATTCATAGCGACTCTCATAGAGTTTTCAATGGCTGATTGTTTGAGGATTGCCTCAGGAGTGGATTGCCATGTCCTTCTCCCATTTTTGCAGTGCTGGGGATCAAACCTGGGACCTCAGAAACTGCAGAGTGGCCCTCTACCAACTAAGCTAAATCCCAGCCCTAATTTTAAATAGACAACCCAAACTAAAAAGTGAGCAAAGAATCTGACTAGACATTTAACTAAGGAAATAAATCTAAAAAATAATGAAGAAAATAATTCCATTACCAAAGACCAATAAGCACATGAAAAGATGCTCAAATAACTAGTGGGGAAATACAAATGAAAATAGCAATGAAAGATATCACCTTAATACTCATTAAAATGGCAAGAATAAAATATTCTGATAGTAACAAATGTTAGCAGTGACCTATAGCAATCATATCCCTTATAACACTGCTACTAGGAATGTGAAATGGCAAAGCCAATTAGAAAAAGAGCTTGAATGATTAAGCATAGACTTATTATACGACTCAGTGATTCTACTCCTAAGTATATGCCCAGGATAAGTAAAAGCCAGTCCACAAAGCTGTACCTAAATGTTTATATCAGTATTATTCATAAAAGCCAAAACATGAAAGTGATGCAAATATCCACCAACAGATGAACTAATAAATAAAATGTAGTATATCCATACAATGGATATTCATTAAAACTATTAAATCATAAAAAGACTGAAGTACTGACACATCCTACTATATGGATGAACCATGAAAACATCTTAAGTGAAAAAATTCAGTTACAAAGTAGACACATATTGTGTATGTTTTTGTTTCATTGTAAAATGTTTCCCATAGGCTCATGTGTTGAAAACTTGATCCCCAGCTGGTAGCACTATTTTGGGAAATTCTGGAAAATTTAGGAGGTGAAGCGTAGCTAGAGGAAGCAGGTTACCACAAGTGTGTCCTGGGGGTCTACACCTTGTCCCAGCCCTTTCCCGTCTCTCTGTCTGCTGTCCACCATGAGGTGAACCACTCTGCTTCATCTCCTGCTGTCCAGCATGACGTTCTCCCTCACCACACATAGGCCCCAAAGCAACAGAGCCAAGTGGCCCTGGACTAAACCCTCTGAAACCATGAGCAAAACCAAATCTTTCCTCTTTTCAGTCATTTTTCTCATTTATTTTTTCACAGTGATAATAGGCTGACTGATGTAATTCCATTCATAGGAGGTATCCAGAATGGGCAAATATTCAAAGGCAGAAAGTGAATATGTGGTGCTTGGTGTTTGGGGGAAAGAGAATTACTATACCTAAAGAGTATGAGGTTTTGAGGGTGATGAAAATATTCTAAACTTGACTGTGTTAACGGTTGTACTTCTCTATGGATATACTAAAAACCATTGTCATTGTGCTCTTCAAATGGATGAATGATATTGTCTAGTGGTTAATTTTGTGTGTCAACTTGGCTAGGCTACTGTACTCAGATATTTTATCAAACATTATTTTAAATACTGAAGGCATTTTTAGATGAGATTACCAGTTAAGTCAGTAGACTAAGTAAAGTAGGTTGACCTCCATAATGTGGGTAAGCCTTATCCAATCAGTTGAAGACATGAATATAGAAAAAGACTGACTTCCTCAAGCAAGAAGGGGTTCTGCTGGAAGACTGCTTTGAACTTGAATTATAGTTCTTCCCAGACTTCTAGCCTGCCAGCAAACCCTGGAGATTTTGGACTTGTAAAGCCTCCATAGTCATATGAGACAATTCTTTAAAATAACACACTCTCACTCTGTCTCTCTGTTTCTCTGTCTCTGTCTCTCTGTCTCTCTCTCTCTCTGTGTATGTGTGTGTACATGTACTATTTGTTCTCTTTTTCTACCAACCCTAATACGTATATTATATGAATTGTTGTTGTTGTTGTTAGGTGCCGTCGAGTCGGTATCTGACTCACAGTGACTCTCATAGGGTTTTCAATGGCTGACCATTTTGGGATTGCCTTGGGAATGGATTGTCAGGCCCTTCTCCCATTTTTGCGGTGCTAGGAATTGAACTCGGGTCCTCAGAGACTGCAGTGCAGTGATCTACCAACTGAGCTAAATCCCAGCCCATATTATATGAATTATGTCTCAATAAATCTGTTGAAGAACTGAGGAAATCAGACAAAGTGAGGCTATTTAGCTGCCCAAGATTCTGCAGAAGGGAAAGCTCCTCTGCTTAGTACAATGTGACACACAGTGTATTATCTGTGCCCTTGTTAGTGCTGGACCATGTGTGGAATATTGTACCAAGGCTAAGTGTAGAATGGAAGCATTTATTTTTGGCGCAGAAATGGGAGCCTGTTGTAGCAAGATGCTGAAAAGAGGAATCAGTTCTAATGATGGGAAGATACTCAGTATGTTTAGCAACCAGTATGGCATAGATATCAGCTTATCAGAATGGGCTCTGTCTACCTGGGCCTGGTATAGACATTTGCACCAGTTTGGAGAAGGACGTGGCAGACCATTCCTGAAAAAATCCTTAAACAATCACCCACTGAAAACTCTATGAGGGCAGCTTTGAGTTGGCCCCGACTTGATCACACCTAACAACAACAACTACAATGTTATCCTCTCCATTCTTATGTGGACAAGTAATCATCACATGATGGCTTTATTTCTCCTGGTATTTCTCTCACTGAAGTATCACAGGGATGCAGGTCACAATGAAATACTTTCTGTGACTGCCTGCTGAAATACACAGACATTTTTGTTATAGTAAGAAAACATTGCTCTAACAATAAGAAACATTTATTACTTTGTATTTTAATCATTGTGCAAAAATCACAACTTCTCTGCTTTTTTGAACAACGTGAGGAAAAAGCAAGGTTTTCAGACATCGTTCTGATCAGAATGATGGCAGAATTCTGCTGTAAGGCGGGGCTGCACCCTGTGACTTTGAGATATTCAAGGCATATTGTTTACATATAAATACCTCAGATGCCTTTGGAGCAATTATGCCTAATTTCCAAGTAAAATGAATTTTACTTATATTTATATAGAACTGAGTTGCTGATGTTTATGTAGAGTTTCATGAGGTAGCAGCGACTTGTGAAACTTCAGAATCAGTCTAGTTTTATACATTCTATAACTTGATATTCAACCACTAACAAGTCATTAGCCTATGAGGGATTGACATTAGTCAAATTCTCAAATGACTGAATTGTTTCGTATATTTATTTAATAAGTGGAATATTACAATGCACAAAGTATGGTAATCACAAGGGGCGGGGTGTGTGCAATGACTTAGCTAGAGCAGTGCCTTCTGAAACTCACAAAATATAATGAGAAACAAGCATCCATCTTTATATCCAATGCAATGAAACTACAGCAATCAGTATACTTATCCTTGCTTTATAGGATTACCAGGATTATGGTAGCTAGAAACTAAATAACTAATCAGAAAGCATTCTGATGTTCAGTGAAACAGAGGGAAAAAGATCTCTATAGTCTTTAAGGGTTATTTATCTAAACTAAAATTTTCTAGTATTGCTTCTACCTAGAAACAATAAAATAATTTAAAATGCTCTATGTTTTTACTTTCACTTGCTCATTAAGTCATTCAACAGAGGGTGACATTTATTAATTGCAATCTGTATAATGACCAAAGTACCTGGGACAAGAGAAACAGCATCTGAAATCCTAGCTGTGCTCTGCTCACCAAGCTCTTCCCCATAGAGCTGCAACAAGGGTGGCTTCTCTAATGCGTCTGTGCAGAGGGGGTGCCTTTTTAAAATCTGTCTACCTTGAGGTCTATTTATATACTATGCAGTCCTATGCTTGAGTTTAGACATAAATAAATATGGTCTTACCCTTAAATGGGTTTGAGATGTAGCAATACTTATAGCAATATTTTCTTTCTTCTTTATGTACTGTTAAACATAACTGTTTAAATTCAGTTTTTTATTTAATATTCCCTATGAGTTATCCAAAGTGTCTGTCATTCTATGAACTCATTCATTGTAACAGTTTGAAGATAGATAGCAAGTTATTGGGAACCGTGGCACATGCCTGTAATCCCAAAGACTTGGGAGGCTGAGGCAGGAGGATCGCAAATTTGAGAACAGAGACAGTCTGTATAATTTAGTAAGACTCTGTCTCAAAAGGTTAAAAAAATGGGCTGAGGGTGCAGCTCAATGGTACAGCACTTGAAAAGCATGCAAGTACGAGGCCTTGGGTTCAACCCCAGTCCCACAAAAAAACAAAAAACAAAACAAAACAAACAAACTATATCTATATCTATATCTATATCTATCTATCTATCTATCTATCTATCTATCTATCTATCTATCTATCTATGTTACAGTCTATACTGATGTTTTAAGATTACATTCAACTGAACCCTTTAGAAGATATGATAGTCATTTATGCATCACTAAATGCTGTGGATCCCTTTTGCAAAAGGTGTAACTATGAAGTGGACTTCAACTTCAGAAGGATGTGTTTCCCTACATTTTGAAGTCTAGCAAGAGCCTCTAACTCCATCTGCTTTGACAAGTCATCATCTTCCACCCAAGACCCCAACAGGGACCAACACCCCATCTGCTGATTGGTTGCATGGCTGCTTTAACAGATCCATTCATGGAAAGTTTCACATTTAGAATCAGACTTTCATTTCTGAAATGCACTCTTAGGACCTTTTTTCTGTTGAAATGTACCATTATCTGTCTCCTCTCTGTGTTGATCTACAATTGGTCCTGAATCTCTTTCATGGGATATGTGCACAAGTCAAGCCACAAATCAACCTAAATGTCCTTGAGTAATTGAAGGCTTTGCATATATTCTGGCATGTATTCTTTCCTCCAAACTTCTCTTTTTTCAAAGGATATTAAAATTAATAGGAAATTATAAAAATGTTGCCTTTGAGGAATATTTCATTAAAGCTTATGAATTAAGTATATACATATTTCCTTACTAGTGGGCATTTTAATCATTTGAGTTGTCAGTAAAAAAAATAAAACAAGGAAAGTCAATAAGTTCTTATATAAGGCAATGAAATTATGAAACTTTAAATTATAAAATTACCTATCTACATTAGATCTACTCATATATATATAGTTGTTGTTATATATATAGATGTGTATATATATATGTTGTTGTTATTGTTGTTGTTGTTGTTGTTAGGTGCCATCGAGTCGGTATCCGACTCATAGCGACCCTCATAGGGTTTTCAATGGCAGACTGTTTTGGGATTGCCTTGGGAGTGGATTGCCAGGTCCTTCTCCCATTTTTGCGGCGCTGGGAATTGAACTCGGGACCTCAGAGACTGCAGCGCAGCGCTCTACCAACTGAGCTAAATCCCAGCCCGTTGTTGTTATATATAGATATATATATCAATGTGTATATATATATATATATATATATATATATATATACATACACACACACACACACATATATATATGCTTTCATGCTACTCATTTGATCACTCTAAACAAGGAATAAAAAGATAACACAAATTCTTGTGTTGTATATTTGTAAAATACAAGGTCTAAATAAGAGATTTAATGATAAAAGTATGTATTTACAATTTAATACCTTCTCTGTGATCTAGCAATTAATGTACACTCCTTACAAAGAAAGAAAAGTTCTAGTTTTGTTCTATAACCTAATAAATTTTCTCAACTTCTATCACCAGGAAATTTTGGGTTTTTAATTTTCAAAAGCTTACACATCTGTGCTCCTTGGATTATGATATTGCTGAGAGAAAATTACTCAAACTTCATATTTTACCTCAACATGATCATATTAAAAGTGATGTTTGTGATTGGTAACAAAGAACATGCCTTTGCTTTTCTAGTGTAACAATCACATTTAATACCTTGTTGATATTACTGTGACCTTATATGAACAATGTGCTGGCATATGA
>VMDO01014823.1:0-40931 GCA_007922755.1 Pedetes capensis | reverse complement strand
AAATTAATGGAAAAAAAAAACAATGCTGTATTACTCTGTATCCTATCATTTACCAACAAAGAGAGAAAAAAAGCTATCAGGAAAAAAAGAAGATGTAATTTTGTTTGCTATTTACTTCTTCCCCCCCCCCCCCCCCAGTACTGGGGGTTGAACCCAGGGCCTCACACTTGCATGCTCTGCAAGTGCTGGACCACTGAGCTGCACCCCCAGCCCCCCCCTTTTTTTTTTTACTTTTTAAAACAGGGTCTCACTAAATTACGCAGACTGCCTCTGGTGTCAAACTTGCGATCCTCCTGCCTCCCGAGCTGCTGGGATTATAGGTATGCACCACCACACCCCACTCTGCTATTTACTTCTTAAAATATTTTTTATTTTATCACAAAGATTGATTATGTGTTGCAAAAGCTAGAAGACTATATGTTTTGGTCTTGAATGTCAAAATAATACAAGAATTCTATTCTTTAGCAGTTTGGGAATTAGCTAAGATTGTTGTTATATGACTATATGCCCAAAAAGGTGTTATGGAAATCAACAGTGTAGTCATAATCCCTAATGGAAAGTTACATTTTTTTCTTGCTACTTTGGCTCAATGTGTATAAATGTTTGGAAATGTTCTTCTATTGCACGCTTCAAGCCAAGATTGCAATCCCAACCATATTAAAATAATCAACAAATCCTGTAAGGTTGCTAAAACCATTTCGGATAGTCAAAAGGCCTTTCTTTGGGATGTATTCTCTATCTAAATTTCAAGTCCCGCTCACAGTGCTACTTTGGTATCACACACTTCAGTTAAGTTGTTTTCTTGCATTCTGTGGTCTTCTAGCAGAAACAAAAACATTATGCCCCTGGCAGTGTCAGGACCCTGTGGTCACTGAAAGCCTGTGGGACTCTATCACCTGACACGAGATGTTCTAGAGTCCAGTTCTGTTGCTGGAAGGAGTCAAATATTTTATATTAGATATGTGACACATTCTAGCAGATACTTTTTCTTTCTGCAGATGCTTCTGATTTAATTAACATGTTAGGAGAAGCTTGAATTTGTTGCTGTCCTGGTGGGAATGTCAGAAATGCTTTCTGAAGTTAGGAGATGAAAGCCTGAAAGAATGGTTTTAAACTCTAGATTTGTTTACCAGTGGAGGATGTGATGGAAAAATATATTCTGCTCATCATTTTCACACCCTATATATATTCAGGATATGAAATGAGAAAAGACTGTCAGTTTTGCTAATACTCAAAGTCTGTTCTTTTTTACATCCTTCTTAAAATTTTTCTTTTTTATTATTATTTAATTAATATACAGTATGATGAGTTCCATTGCGAGATTATTGTACAGTTGTATCATGTACTTTAGAGGTTCACAAGCAAGCTGTGGAATATAAATGGCACAGCAGAACTGCTAACAAAAACAGGGTCAAGGTCCTTAGTAGCAAATGAATGACTGGAACAAAGCTCCCTAATCCTTGTTTATTCGACTTCTTCAGAGGCTCCTAGTGTACAAACAGCAACTTCTTCCAGGGTCATTTGCAACCCAGACACCAGGGCACTTAATACCTCAGAACGCATTTGCCCAGGCTTTTCACAAACTCCAGTATAATTCCTCTTCACCCCAACAAATAGGGATAATTGGGAACCTTTGGTTGTAACCTGGAATGTTTTCTATGAAAAGAATGGAGAGAGACAGGGGAGGTGAAAATAGGTCAGCTGACACAGGCGACAGGAAGGTGATCAGGAGTGGCTCACCCTTCTCTCTGGCCACTGGATAGCCATGACATACAGGAAGCAATGAATCTCATGTGCACAAGTAAATGTGGCTTTAGCTTGGGAAATTAGGTCCCAGTTTGGCTTCTAGTCACTTCTACATAGCTTCAGTTTTCTAATTTCTGTTTTTTCAAATATAGCAAACATATTTTAAAATCAATACTTGATGCACACCTGTAATCTCAGCAACTCCAGGGGCTGAGGCAGGAGGATTGCTAGTGTGAGGCCAGAGGCAGCCTGTGCAACAAAGTAAGACTCTGTTTCAAAATAAAAAATAAAAAGGAGGTTGGGGTGCAGCTTAGTGATAGAGCACTTGCCTAGCATGTGTGAGGTCCTGGTTTCAAACCCAGTACTGAAAAAAAAATACTTGTAACAGTAAAAAATAAATAAATAAAATAAAATAAGAAGTGAATGTCCAGTAGTGACCTCCCCCACCACACACACATACTTAATACATTTTCAGGAGGTGGCTACTGCCAAGATTCTATATATCCTTTAGCTTCTTCATATATATGTTAAAGATAAAAATGAGTATACAGTGCATGAGGGTTTGAAAATAGAAGATAAAATATGCAAAAATCTCAAATATTGGGAAGTCTTATCTTTCCTTTCTGCTACCTCTTTTTTTCCTAATTTTAAGTATTATGCTAAATCCAAAGCTTACACATTGTCAGACCAATTTTTAAGTTCACGGGGTATGAAATTAATTAGATGTTGTCAAAAACAACCTGGCTGATAGGTCAGTGGGTTAGACTCTTGCTCAGAGATCTGCAGGTTGATTGGGCTTGGCTAGTTCAGGCTACAGTTGGGACAGGTGTTCTCTATTGGACCAGGATAGCTAGCTAAGTCTGTGTGGTACATTCTTCTCATGGCGGAGGTCAGGGGAGCAAAAGTAGCAGGTACAAACATGTAGCAACTGATTTTGAGATTAACTACATATAAAGAGCATTTAATAAGTTTTGTTGTATAGTTTAGGGAGTGGTTATCTCATTTCTTCTCATACTGCATCTCACTTCACTGTGATGTTTTGTTTCTTGCTCTTCTTTAAGGGAGCAAACAGAAGTGTGAGATGTGTTTTGAGACTGATGTCAGCAAAGAGAAGAAGCTTTGGGAGGACAATTACTCACTGAATTAAATCTGCCAAGAAGAGTAGGATGCTGTCAAGGATGCAATGAGGATCCTAATATGGGGAGAGCATGGGGTAAATAGCAGGAATGAAGGACAATGGTAGGGTTATTTGTTGTTTGGTGCCATCGAGTAGGATCGGGCTCATAGTGACCCTACGTATAACAGAGTGAAACACTACCCAGCACTGAGCCATGTACACAATCGTTTTATGTTTGAGCCCATTGTTGCAGCCACTGGGTTTCTTCTCATTTTGAGTCATCCCACATCATCAAAAGGAAGTCCCAGGGGATTTACTCCATTCTCATCATTAAGATGGACTCTATTTGAAGAGATAACTCTTCTCCAGTTATTTCTTGAATGCTTTCCAGCCTGGGGGGCTCATTTTCTGGCACTATATTTGACAGTACTTCTCTGCTATTCATAGGGTTTTCAGTGGCTAATTGTTTCAGGAGTAGGCTGCTGGGTACTTCTCCCTAGTCTGTCTTACTATGGAAGCTCAGCTGAAACCTATCTACCATGGGTAGCCCTTCACCAGAAATGAAGAAGGTAGAGTGGAGAAGAGACAGATGCCAAGCAAGGGAAGAAGATGTAGCCTGGATTGCTCACACTTTTTTGCTGCTTCTTCTAAATTAAAAATGAATAAATAAATAAATAAATAAGTAAAAATAAGGTTGGAGAATAGATAATACCACATGCAGAAAATCTAAGAGAGAGGATTCTATATTTTAAATCTTCTATTTCACTACCATTTCCCAATTCTCATAACAGTATAACGTACTATAGTCCTCTCTCCCATGCTCATTGAGATCTAAAAAGAAAACAAGTGGGGCCATTTCTACTAGCTATAACTACCTCATGACTTCATGGCCACTACCACTTGCAAGGAAGTTTCTCAGTGGTGTGACCAAGATGGGAACTATGGCAATATTTTTCAAACTTGTCAATAATAATGGTTAATGCAGTTAAGTATTTCTCTTAAAATGTCTTTCGGTTTATTTGACCACTTCCTAACAACCTGGAAAACTGAGTGTCATCATGGTGTACTTTATGTCATCTATTGTGTTGTTGTTAGGCACTGTAGAGTCGGATCTGAGTCATAGTGACCCTCATAGGTTTTTTGATGGCTGACTGTTTGGGGATTATTTTCAGGAGTTGACTGCCACATCATTCTCCCATTTTTGTGGTGCTAGGGATCGAACCCAGGTCCTCAGAAACAGCCTAGAACAAGTCTTCTAAAATAGCCTTTTTTTCAGTTACATTGTTTTAGTAAGCACCAGATATGCAATATATTTGTGGTGCATATATGTGTTTACCAAAACATATATATGGACTGGGATTTAGCTCAGTTGGTAGAGTGCTGCTCTGCAGTCTCTGAGGTCCTGGGTTCTATTCCCAGCATGGCAAATAGGGAGAGGGACATGGCAATCCACTCCCGAGGCAATCCTGAAAGAATCAGCAATTGAAAACTCTATGAGAGTCGCTAAGAGTCGGACACAACTTGATGGCACACAACAATAGCCGCAACAACATATATACAGAGTGGGGCTAGAGTTTAGCACAGTTGGTAGAGTGCTTGCTCTGTACTCTCTGGGGCCCTAGGTTGTCTCCAGCACTGCCAAAAATAGATGGACTTGGTAACCCACTCCAAAAACAATCCCAAAAAAATCAGCCATTGAAAACTCCATGAATAGCAAAGGAACACTGATACAGCGCCAGATATGGCAAAACGTCAGGGAGCATTTCATTCTGCTATACATAAAGTTGCTGTGAATTAGACCTGACTTGACAGCACCTAACAACAACATATACTCACAAATGCACAAATATACCGGTATTGACATGCATGGCCTGTCCTTAAATCTTTCACTTCAATTTTAAAAAGGAAAAGTAAATTAGAGTAGATAATAGCTGATGTCCTTTCAGAATAATACTAGATATATTTTAAAAACACACGAACCATTCTTAGCATTCCAAATGGTTCTCTTCTAACCCAATTGCTAATCTTCTACTGTGCTGTGAAGCCCTTCTTATCTAAGATATTTCTTCTAGTATTGTAAGTTTCCTAGTTTCCCTAATTCTCTCTTCTGTGTTCCCTCATCTCAGTGTCTTACACTTAATCATGCAATGTTTAAAATAGATGACTCACTGAAAATGTAAAACAATCATTTGTTTAAAAAATGTTTTATATACGTGGATATAATCACATTGCCCATAAAACTGGCCCAAAGGACAATTCTTTTCTTGTTTGGAAATCTCTGTAGGAGCACTTTTAAGTATGTAGAATACAGTGTAGGGAAAGGCAAATGGCCCTAAGGTAGGAAAATTTTAAATTGTATATAGTCTACTAATTTTATTTTCACTTAAACACTTAATAGCCTAGTTGAAATACAAATTTCAGATTTAGCATTAATGACTAGTACTGTGGTGCACACCTGTAATCCCAGGGATTTAGGAGGCTGAGACAGGAGTATCACCAAGTCTGAGGCCATAGGCAGCCTGTGCAACTTAGCAAGACCCTGTCTCAAGATAAAAAAATAAAAAATGGACTGGAGCTGCAGCTCAGTGGTAGAGCACTTATCTAACATGCCCAAGACCCTGGGTTCAACCTATAAATACTACAGGAAAAAAAAATCTTTCAAATTATTTATATCTTATGCTACTTCTCTAGATGAAAGGAATATCAGAGAAAAAAAACCAATAAATATTTCTGATTTAGTGGTTTCACACCAATTTTGTATTTTTACCTATAGAGAATACCTTCACATAAGATTGTCACTGAATTTTCATCTAGAAGCCCTTAGAATTACAGTTTCTCACTGAATTAGAAGCTGCTTTTAGGATTAATTTATTAGGTTTTATAATCAAGCAAATTTAGGAGTCATTTGCTACCAGAATTAAGTATTCAAAAATTATTCAGAGAAATGGTATGCATTACTCTCAATGCTAAGGGAGAATAGATAATAAGTTCAACTTCAAAATTAGGTACTGTTAGACCACCACTCCTAGTACAATGTGCTTTGCAAGTTTGGCTGATGAAAACAAGGAAAACTATTAATCATCTTGATCACTGGTATTAATAAGAAAGACTGATTTTTCTTCTACACACACACACACACACAGAGAGAGAGAGAGAGAGAGAGAGAGAGAGAGAGAGAGAGAGGGTGCCAAAAATGTATACACATTTTGGGATGAAAACTTTCCATTTTGCTGTTTTAAGGCTTCATGGTGCTAGCATTCATTTGATTAACACCATCTTTTGAGCAAACACATTGCTACCATAGTCCAACCCATCTTCAAAAAGTAAAACATAGATGATCTCTCTTAAAATGTGTACATATTTTGGCAGAAATATGTTTAATAAAAATGTATAATATTAATAAAAATGTATAATATTAATAAAAATGTATAATATTACAAAATAAAGGTAAAATCTCCCAGGTTTTTGCTATTGTTGTTGTTAGGTGCCATTGAATCAGTATCCAACTCATAGTGACCCTATGTACAGCAGATGAAACACTATTATCAGTACATCTCTGCTGTTGATAGGGTTTTCAACAGCAGATTGATTTTGAGAGTGGGTTGCCAGGTTCTTCTCCCAAGCCTATAGTATCTAGTGTTCCCAGGCAGTCTCCCATCCAACTACTAACCAGACCCGACCCTGCTTAGCTTCAGAAATCTGACAGAATTGGAGGCCACAGTGCTATGGCTGCAGGCTCCCAGGTTTTTAGAGGTGTTGAAATATTAGAAACAGTAAATAATACTTGTATTTCTATACTCCTTTATAGGTTTTAGAAGAATTCACATACATTATCTCATTTAACCCTTGAAATAATCTCATTCATGTAAGATTATTATTAATATCTGTTTAGAGATGTATGGGGCCTGGTTATCTAAATAATAAGGGCTAGCACTTTAGTTACAGGGCTTTGTATTTCAAACTTGTGCTTATTCTCATTTACCACCTTGCTCTATTTTCTGACCACACTGCCTTACCAGTTAAAAAAAAAGATAACCATAATGACATAGTAATTTATACTTGGTAGTTAGGTTTTGTACCATTGTTGCTTAACAACATATAGGTGACATATAATTAATTTCATTTTTCTGTGACTTTTTTAAAATCATGAAATTTATTTGTATCTAACTATTGTTCAAGCTATTAACAGGATAACTAAACAATATTTCATCCATTAGTTCATTTAACATATATATATTTCTCATAATCTCTACAATAATCTCTGCATTAAAGGCTGGGTACTTAAGGTCCATTAAGAAATAATCCCTGCTGGAAAGCAGCTTATCATCTTCTGAAAGAAAGGCAAAAAAATCAAAGATTACCAAATTAGTGCTCATAGTAGTATTCATTGTGCCACTAGTGCACTGAAAAGAAGCAAAAAATTGTACTAGAATTGAAATGTATCCATTGAAAAGGTGGAGCCCTGGGGTAAGCTTTTCAAGACTTCACTGTAAAAGGCACAATGGAAGCAGAATGATACAAGTTAGGCTAAAGCAAGAGGACTCTTTCCAGGACACAGGCACGGCAAATCATGAGCTAAGCTAGTGTGTTGCACAGAGCTTTTTCCAGGTCTTGGAATCAGCCAATAGAGCCAACCCAGGATAGTGAAGTGTTGCACTAAAGAAAGAAAAACAGAGGGGTGAGGGAGAATTTGAGAAAGCAGTATTGACAGATTTTTATTCCTTTCTCCCTGAAGGAGAAAGGGAAGTGAGTCCCATCCTCCAGCGGAAAAGTCATTGCAAAGAGGCCCCAAGAGAGACACTTGTAGAAATTAGGGCTGCTTGACAAGGGAGCCTTGTCTCTCGTTGCCTCTTTGAACAAGTGTGTAGGTTGGGGACTTGTTGAGTGCACATCCTTGAGTTGGAGAAAAATTTCAAGGCATAAGGGTGAGGACGGGAAGGGACCAGCCTGGTTGAGCTTTGAACCAACAGCTTGTTATAATATGAGGTGAGCTGTGTGTGAACAATAGTACTGTGGAAGACAGCTGGAACCACCGGACCAGTGCCGGGATAATAGGACACATGACAGGTGAGAGGCAAGAGGTTGTTGTGCACTGACATCCACGGGCGGAAGAGGAAGTCAGAGCTGGCTATTTTACTCTGGGAGCTGTCAAGTTAAAAGGCCCCAGGAGGGCCTGCTGAAGGGCTAAGCCCTTGGTCATCAGCAGCAGAGAGGGCTTGATGGCCTGTCACTGGTAGCCAAAGGAAGCAGCAACCACCAACAGTCAACTAGAAAATAAAAAAAAAGGAAGAGGTTTCTTTATGTCCCCACTATCTACCCCAGCACACCAGGAAAGGAGCTGTCCCAGGAAATAGGAGGGAAAGGAAGGGTCCTGGCGGCAATTAAACCCTTCCTGTTCTTTAAGGAGACAGGAAGATAAGGAGTAAAAGAGCAACTTGTCCTCTCTAAACCACAGAAATGATGAACCTTTGTGGAAGGAAGGAAGAGATTTAAACTACGTGAGCTCAGCTGGGTGCAGTGACTCACGCCTGTAATCCCAGTGACTCAAGAGGCAGAGGCAGGAGGATCACAAGTTCCAGGCCAGAGGCAGTTTGCATAACTTAGAGAGACCCTGAACTCAAGGTAAAAATAAAATATGGGCTGAGGTGCATCCCAGTGGAAAAGTGCTTGCAATGTATGTACAAGGGCCTGGGTTCAACCCACAAGTACTTAAAAAAAAAAAAGGCTCTGAATTCTAAAATGGAGAGATTTTATGGAATAAAAACTCTTAAAGAAGTATAACATTTGTATTTTCTAATAGAATCTACTATCAAGTGGGTTAGGAAGTTTGAACCTTACTATCCAGTAAGGATGGAAAGGGTAAGTAAATTAAAAGTGGCTCATAGGATGTCCCTGCTAAATACTTAGCAACTGTTGTTGTTAGGTGCCATCAAGTTGGGTCTAACTCATAGAGATGGTGATAGGGTTTCAATAGCTGTTCCTGCATTATTTTCAGAGAGGACTGCCACATTCTCCCATTTTTGCAATACTAGGGATTGAATCTAGGTCCTCAGAAAGTGCAGAGAAGTGTTCTACCAACTGAGCTAAACCCCAGCCCCACTGAGCATTTCAATGATTACAAAGAGACTTTTAGAGAAGAGCAGGACATAAGTTTAGAGAGGTAGGCAGGTGTCAGGACATTACGACTAAACATCAACAAAACAAAAATCCTTATGACTGGGTCAGCATGCAACTTCACAATAAATGGAGAAAAGACTGAGGTTGTCCAAGATTTTGCTTTGCTTGATTCTATAATCAACACCCGTGGAAGCAGCAGTTAAGAAATCAAAAGATGCATTGCTCTTGGAAAAGCTGTGGCAAAAGATCTCTTTAGAGTATTGAAAAGCAAAGATGTCACATTGAAGATGAAGGTGTGTCTGACTCATGCCATGGTATTTTCAGTCGCATCATATGGTTGTGAAGGCTGGGCATTGAACAAGGGAGACAGAAAAAGAATTGATGCTTTTGAATTGTGGTGCTGGAGACGTCTATTGAATATACCATGGACTGCCAAAAAACCCAACAAATCTGTCCTAGAAGAAGTGCAACCAGGGTGCTCCTTGGAAGCAAGAATGGCCAGACTATATCTTACATATTTTGGACATGTAGCCAGGAGGGATCAATCCCTGGAGAAGGCCATCATGTTTGGGAGAGTGGCAGGTCAATGCAAAAGAGGAAAACCCTCTATCAGATGGATTGACACAGTGTCTGCAACAATGGGGATAAACATAAATAAGATCGTTTGCCTGGCACAGAATGGGCAAGTGTTTCGATCTGCTGTACATAGGGTTGCTATGAGTCGGACTCAACTCAATGGCACCTAACAACAACAACAAAATTCTGAGTTGAAGAGTTAAAACTTTAGACTGAAAGCTATGGGAAGCTACTGAAAAATTCTAGGCAGAGGGAACCATATGTTTAAATTATGATTAGAGTGTAGGAGGCACCCTTTGGCTTGTACAAATGCCAAACTCATCTAGTTTAGGTAGGTTTACAAAAATACAAAAAGTAAAACACAGTTTTGTTACCAAATATGTAGGAACTCTTGACAATATTATCAGCAAATTACACTATTTTTCTCTCAATGTAAAACAAAAAGACAACACAGATATAAAGTAGCTTCCTACGTCTTCAGTGTAAACTTCAATAAAATGTGCTTGTATTTTTCAATAGCAATAAGTTGATGTATTTTGTTAACTGACTCAAAGAAATAAATGACAATGTGGAAGACTGAAGCTAGAAAAGATGTAATTTCATAAAATTGTGACTACTAATCATGGTTGAATATTTTTATAACTTCCAGGCAACCAAAGCTCATGCCATATTATTCAATAATGACATATTTGTTCAAAGATATATGTTCTTCACATCATTACATTAAAACAAATTAGAATGCTAACCTGGGTTATTCTCTGAATTCCATCCACCACTCACCTTTAAATATTCAGTAGGACAAAGGTGGTACGTTAGGGAGAAAATTTCCCAATGGTGTTTCCAGAAATTCATTATCAGTACAGTCATAGTTAAACAAGTTTCTGAAAATTGAATGCCTCATAGAAAAGACATTTCTAATGAAAATTGCCAGACATTTTTACTTCATTAGCTAGTCATTTGAAGCTAAAAACTGAATGTGGTTCCATTGCTTTAATCATTATTTAGGTAAAGGAGAATATGTTGGTAAAAATTTGACTAAAGAAAAATGAGGGGCTACTCTTAACCCTCTCCACTTACGACACAAATGACTGAGTCTGTCTTATGCAACATGAATTGCTGAACTGGTCTTAAATTGGGAGATAAGAGAGGACAGGGAAAATCTACTCTGAGACAAAAACTGTTTCTTTTAAATTCTTTTGCCTTTCTGTGGGGTGACTAAAACAAAAAGGCGAGACAAGCTTATCTTTTCATTTAACTCTAGAATATTATACATTTATTTTTCATTTCAGCTTAGCAGGCAAAAATGTTTTAAAATTTCTAAAATTCAATCAAATGAAACATGCATTTTAGTTAAAGAGTATTATAATAAAAGGAAGTACTTCTTTTTTTGAAAAAAGTTAGGATATAGTGGAATTGCTCTCATTCAGCTGGCCAGGATCCTTTCATTCTACCAGAATAGAAAATGTGAGTAGGGGAGGAAAAGCTCTTCTAGTGCTGGCAATCCCAGGCCCTAAGGAGCTCAAGGGCAAAGGGATGGCCTAGCAGACCCAAAGGCTTACAACTCCAAGTCCTAAGAGAGAGGGGCCTATTATTCCAGGCTTCAGAAGCCAGAAAATTATGGCCCTAGGTACTCAAGTTGTAGGCTTTTTGCTCTGGGTTTTAACCAGCACCCCCAAGCTAGCAGTTATCATAATCCTCATCTTTCAGAAGCAGTGAGTGGCAAGAATGGTGGCAGCAGCAGGCAGTGACTACTAGTGTTCTAGCTCCTGAATGTTCCTCAAGTGTTGGGACCCTAAGCTCCTACATTGGCTAATGTTATAGCTCTTGGGGACCCACAGCTCTCAGATCTTGGCAGCAACCTGTAACTCCTCCAGGGACCACCACCTGCAGTTTCTTGTCTTTGGCTCCTCACAACTTTCTATCTTTCTTCAGTCTTAGCTCTCCACACACTCTTATCTTCTCTCTACTTCCTCTAATCCTCTTTTTCTCTGCCACCTCTGTTCCCCATTGTTTTGGCCCCAGCCGCCCTCTGGACCTCTTCAGCCACTCTCTGACTGCTTCTGCTGCTGCTGCCACTTTCACCCCTGCTAGCACTCCACTTGGGCTGGGGTAGTTTAGCTTAGTTGGTAGAGTGCTGCTCCACACTCTCTGAGGACCCGAGTTCGATCCCCAGCCCTACAAAAAGAGGAGAAGGATGTGGTAATCCACTCTTAATGCAATCCCAAAACAATCAGCCATTGAAAACCCTATGAAGGTTGCTATGAGTGAGACCAACTTGATGGTACCTAACAACAGCACTCCCCTATGGTTTCTGCTATCACCTCTTTGTGGTACTAGTTCAGCCTGCTGTACTAATGATAAAGTTCAAAGGTAAGCAAAAAAAAAAAAAAATTAAAAAATTGAAAAGCGCACACAAGAGAAGAATTCCACTGGGCTTAATGTTGCAACACTAGGATTTAGGGGAAAGCACAGGAAGGTGTCTCCCTGTTGACTCAAAAAGTGAGACAAATAACCTGCTTATATAGCCAGAAGGGATGGGGATGCAGCAAGGGTGTCTGCACCAATTGTGACAGTCTTTTGTGAAAATGAAGGACCATGTATGCAAAAGTCATAACCTTTCTGTCGGGCCACCGTGGAAGTACTCCCCTTATGGCTGGATAAAAGTGACTATAGGGTCATTTAGAGTTCATAAAGACTTGACTTGTGCTTATCCAAGGCCAGTGAAAGCCATTTGGATTAGTCATGACTGGAGCATGTCTCTAGTCATTATTGTAGTCGTCGCCTGTAACTGATTAGAGCATCCTCAGAGCAACTGCAGAATGTTCAAAACAGCCAGGCTGTCATAAAGGCAGTCTGGCCAGTTACTAGTAAAGGGGCTGCTTGGCTGTGAAGAATGAGGAAGGAGCCTATCAAAGCCTGCTTTTGACAGTTTTATTCATTCTCAGAAAGTATTAAAAGAGAGTTTACAGTAAAGATTTAATGGAAGCTCAACACAGAACTAACAATTCTAATAGCATTTAACAGTATTTGATAGTATTAAAGCAATGTTTAACAGTGCTTAATTCCTGCCCCAGTGCCTGAGGGAGAAATGGGTTTCTCTGATCTGTCTCAGAAAGACCAAAATAGGGATTTCAAATTAAATCACTGTTTGAAAAAAATAAACACTAAAATGTCTAAACTCTCTTAAAATTTGGTCTGTAAACCAAAAGTATCATTAGAATCACCTAGATGAGTATGATAGTGTATTAGTTACATTTGCATTGTTTTGATCAAAATATCTGATAGTGACAACTAAAGGAAAGAAAGATTTATTTTGGCTCATGGTTTTAGAGGGTCAGTCCATGTTGCTTGGTTCCATACACTTAAGCAGAATATCATGGTGGTGGGAGTTTATGACAGAAGAGAGCTGTTCACATCATAGCAGATCAGGAAGCAGAGAGCAAGATCAAAAGCAGGGACCATGTATAACTGTCAAAGACCTGCCCCTAGTGACCTACTTCCTCCAAGTAGTCCTCGCCTACTAAAGGCTCCACATCCTCCCAAAATAATGCCACAAGCTGAGGAACAAGCTTCAAAACATTAGCTTTTGGGGGACATTTCATATCCAAACCATAACAAATCAATTATCAGAAATGTAGAATCTCAAGTCCCCAACAAAAATCTACTGAATTAAAATCTATAATTTAACAGTTAAATAAATATTTTAAATAAGGCCAAGTTTGATTGTTTACATGCATTTAATTATTTCTCAAATTTCCAACATATTAATACTGTTGAACTGAAATAAGTTTGGCCAGAATCTACCTTCATACTTGGATGATCCAAGTTTGGCTTGAAGCAGCCTCTGAACATAGCAAATTGTACCCTATACGACATGTAAATAAATTTTAACTTAACCTAAGAGTATATACCTTTATAACCAAGTAATTGAGATACAGCCAATCACAGCATTTGGTTTTTAGCCAGTCACAGGCTGCAATTCATCAGGCCATATCCATATAAGGCAAATACCAATGGTTCCTAATTAAGTTATTTCTGCATGTCACTTCCTTTCCTCTGGCCATAAACATAAATTGTACATGTGGTAGAGTGGTGGGGAATCTTGTACCCCTTCTTGGGTCTGGAATGCTGTACAGTTTTAGAATCTTTTTTTCTTATTCAAGTAAACTTGGGTAAAGTTAAGTGATCTTAATTTTTCTTTTAATAATACCTTTACTTATGAGAACAAATTTTGTTTTGTCAAAATGTTGTTGTTATTGTTAGGTGCCATCTAGTCATGTCTGACTCATAGCAACCCTGTATATAACAGAAGGAAACACTACCCAATGGGGTGCCATACTTGGCTTAAAAAGGACTGAATAAACTGATTTGAGGAAAAGAGATTCTAGAAATAAGCACCACGGTTTAGAAAGCACTCTTATGAACTGAAAGTTCCACTCTGACTGTTGAAACATTTTCCTGACAAGCTATAATGAAAGATAATTTTTTTTTGCCAACTGTGCGTATTTTTCCAATTTGAAACAAAAATCAATTTATATCCCATCATTCACTGACTCTTATTTTTTATTTTATTTTATTATTTTTTTGTGTGTGTGGTGCTTAGGGGTTGAATCTAGGGCCTCATACATTCTATGCAAGCACTCTACTATTGGACTGCACCTCTAGCCCACTTTTTTATTATTTATTTTGGGACAGGATCTCACTAAGATATGCAGGCTGCCTGTGGCCTCAAGTCACAAATCTCCCTCTTAGGTTGCTGAGATTATAGACATGTGCCATTGTGCCCAGCTGACTCTGTTATTCTCAACTTTCTTTCATCACAGGAAGGGCCACTTTTCTTCAGGATTTAAGGGTAGAAAAGTGTTGGTGATCATTTGGAGGTACCCAAGAAGGACCTAGAGGGGGCCTGGGTGGAGATTTGCCTGACACAGATAGAGGACTGAACCTTATCCAAGTTTTACCCTATTCTTACCCCTCCCACTCATAACCCAGGACCATAGTGATGTGAGTCCTAGAAAGAACTCCAGGGATAGAGGCCTGTCTGGCCTGCTTGGAGGACTAACATCTATCTTCCAGGTGACCTTTGTCCCACATCCTGGTATTTCACTCCTCCCCCTCCCATCAAGTGATCCAAGATGGCCCCCAAACAGCCCAGCTTTGGTGTGGCCTCCTTCAATCTGATTGGCCACCTGGAGCCACCTGATTTATTAAGAAAGGAATCTTGGTGATCGGCCTGGCCTTCACCTAACCCCTCTATCAAAATTTTTCTTTTTTAAATCCCTAGTTACATACCTGCTACACCCAGCACAAGCTGCTCCCTGATTGGATAGAAGGTATATAAACCACCACTAAAACTACTAGCTTCCTTTTTGTCCCTTATGTTCTTGATCCTCCCCTGTTCACCTGCTCTGTGAGCCCTTTCAAACCTGACCCCTGCACCCTACTCCTGAGACCTGCAACCTCCAGCACTGCCAGTGAAGACATCTGAGGACTACAAGCAAGACTTGCTGTCAAGCCCAGGGCCTCCAAAGTGGTGAAGGCTCCAAGCAAGACAGGAAGAGCTCTCTGCTTTTCTTCCCCCACCTTGGGGAGGAGGAGAGTAGCGAAGGTGAACTGCAAGGGGCAACAGGAGACACACCATGCTTTCATCAAGCATCGTTGTGCTGCACCCCCTTTTGTTCACCTTGGTGGATACAACTTAATAAATTCTGTTCCTGTTTGTGAGAAGGCTCCCAAAGTCCTTCTTTGGCGCCATCGGCTCTGGCCTATTTCCAAGAGTCCCTGAGTACCCATGTTGAGGCAAGCTTCATTACCCTGCTGGGCTGGAGTGAAAAGTATGAGAGAAGGGGATGGAAATCTGTCCTCTGTGATCTAGGAGATTTGAAATATATAAACATTAAGGATAATCACAGAGGAGAAATGTGATGATAAACATAAAGAAGAAAGAGAAGTAAGACAGGTCTAAGTGAAAGCAGATAGAAAATGGAAAGGAAAGGACTTGGTGAGTGAACTGAGATACATAAAAAGTTGCTTAAAAATAAAGATTTCTTTGTTTTCCTACTGTTATGCCATCTGACACATTTTACCAAAGAACTTTGAATGATATCTTTTGGGTTATATATGAAAGAAATAAAGATTACACTATAGTTCTTATTTTTAAAAAGCTTACACTGATTTTCAGGTTTTAAAAAGAGAAGCGTTTTTATTTACTATTGTATATTCATTCAGTTAAACATTCATTTCTTTAGTAAATATCTGTTAGTAAATTGGATGTTTCAGAAACCATTCTAGATATTGACAATATATCAGTGAATGAAATAGACAATGACTTCTGCTCTCAAGGAGCTTATGTTCTAAGAGGGTTTGCAGAGGGAGAGGGGATGATAAAAATGGTCTATAAGCAAAATAAATAATTGCTAGAGATTTCTATTATAAACTAAATTGACAGTTCATTTTGATTCTTTTCCACATTCACTGAGAACAAGATTTTAACAAGTGAACAGAATAAAGTGCACAGTAATAAAGAAGAAGAAACTAGGAGTTATTCTTAAAGTCTTTAGTAAATGTGGGAAAGAGATATAACAGGGACATAGTAAATATTATAAAAGGCTGATTATTCCAAGAGTAAAATTATATTGCAAAGGGTTTCAGAGGACTCAAGGGAAAGAACTTTTTATTTAAATAAATGAGATGACAAGAAATGAGGAAATGGAATATTCCATTAGAGAAAGGAAGTGCTAATTTTAAAGAGCTTAAATAATAGATGTGACAAGTCTTGCTTAAAGAAAATATTTCAACTGTGTAATAAAAATACATTTCCCAAGTTGAAAAATATATTTTAAAAATCTGTCTGATTTCAAACTTCAAAGAATGAAAGCTCTGAGCTTTGACTAACCAAAAAGGAATATTTATATAAGGTTTTCTAAACTGCCAGTATCCTTGTTTTGAGAGGATTTCCTTTTGGTTATATGCTTCTACTTTCACTGTTGGTGTCACTCAGCAGCTCTGCTTTTGTGAAGAATAAATTTAAATTAAACATTAATTTTCTTGGTTTAGAACGTGTTTCATGTGTTAGTGAAAGCAGTTTTGAAATGGAGGGCAAGATTAGGTGAAGATGGATATTGTACCACAGCTGCCAATCAAATAGAAAATCAAGGTTTGAAGGGATAACCCCTCACCAAAACAGTAATAAAGCCTCCATTGTTAAGTTTGATGTTTTTTAAGGGCTTTAAGAGAAGATTAATTCACTCTTATTCTCTAAAGAAATGGGTCTTACCTATACTTTTTTCTCCTCTTTATCTTTTTTCTTTTCTTCTTTTCTTTTTAAGCAATAGATGTACAAGCAAGAAAAGTCAGCATAGCAACCATGGAGAAAAGCAAATGTGCACAGGAAGAGTACAGAAAGACCTTTGCAATTCCAAAGGACCAATAAAAAATTGGTACTGAATATTACTGTTAACTTTTGTATTATGATTCACAGCTTACAAATGTTTTGCACATACCATAATTCATTTAAATCAAAACAACTCTTTATTTTCATTAATCATTAATTATGTATTAGTCACAATTACTCCTAAAATAGGCTCAACAAAAACCCCCTGTTGCCTGTGTCTAAGTCTTGAACTGTGGCTGCTTTGAGTTTTTTCTAAGATGGAAGGATGGACAGAAACATCTGAAATGCCTCATTCCTAAAATCTGATACCACGCAATGGGATGGATGATCAGGGAAACAAATGGATGTACCAATGTTCTTTCAACTGACATGATCCCAAAGTCAACAGGGCCAAAGCTTGATTCAGGACTGGTCGGTTATCATGGGTTTATCCACAGGCTGTACGTGTACCGACTACCTTCAGGCTGCAGTGGAAAGGTCTTGGCAGATTCAGGCTCACGTCAAGACAATCCCTAGTTCATTAGAAGATAGTTTCCTTCCTGGTTGATTTATAACAGAGTCCAGAACTGAGTCTATCTGTCTGGTTCCTCTGCCTTGGGTCACTGTTCCTCCTAGAACCAGTCACTGGAGTCAAAGGAAAAGGGTAAAAAAATGTTCTAAATTATCTAGGCTAAACCAAGATCAAATGTTCCACCCCTGGAGCCAAAGAAGAGATGTAAAAATCAATATTTTATAGCTACATGAATGAAAGGTGAGTAGCAAAAGCAACAAATAAATCCTGCATCTAAAAGGAAAACACTGAAGAGTGTTTCACACTTTGCTATTTTGCTCTGTCCACTACTAGTTTATTCCTTCTCCCATCCATCTTTTTTTAATCTACTGATAGCTGATTAATTGTCCCAGAAATCAGTCCTATCTGTGTCTCATCTTTGTCCAGAAATGTAAAAGCTCCCTATGATTTATGGAACAAATGTCAGCCTCCTTAGTCTGACAGGTACCCATTAACTGGTATCGCCAACTTAATTGATGGAACTCAGTCATGGGGTCATCCTAGACCCCAAATCAAAAAACCTTTTATTATTTAAAATATTTGTTTTTAAGGTTTAATTATGTTGTTATATGAACTAAAACACATTTCAAAAGTTACTAATATAACATTTATTTTTGTAACAATGATTATCAAAAATAAGAAATTTTTCTTAAGATACCTACAAAATTCTAATCAATTTTTCTAGATTTCAAAAACTATAATAAAATCAAACTGAAACAAAAAATCTCATTTTATAGTGGTGAAATCATAAAGTTGTAAAATCAACAATTTTCATGAAATCCATTATAACATGGAAAATGGAATGCAACTGCAACTGGTATCATGAGGTCATATGTGACCCCACCAGGCACTTACTTGAGCTTAGGCAGGTGCAGTAGCACTGCACCTCTCACCTGCCCTGGGTCAGGGTGCACTGAGATTACACAGAACAAAATGTTTATGTGAAAATTAGGAATTTTAAAAAATAGCAAAATTTCATTTCTGGGGTCTTTTATGACCCCACAATATTAGTTAGGTCCTTCACAGTCTACTTATGCCTAACTTACATTAATATTTTTACCTTCATCCTTGGCTTTTCCTACTCTCTTTACAACATACATTTTTTTGTGTGTCTCTGCTTGTTCAAGTTACACTGAGAGTCTAATAACTAAAGCAACTAGTATAATTTTGTATGAAGCTTACTTCTTCCTTTCAACTCCCAGAACTATAAGCCAAAGTACTCATTACTTTCAACCTGACCCAGCTATTTCTCCCCTACCCTAACAGAGTCCATAATCCTGACTGAAGGTGACATTTAGGTCTCAAATATCTTTGCTACTTTTGAAACAACAAAAGAACTTATACTCAATAATGAATATAAAAATGAATTAATAAATATAGAATACTCATGAAAAAAGTAACACCCCTTAGTTCTCTCTACTTAGGCAGAAAACATATTATTGACATTGGGGAGAGTGTTGGTAAATTAACCAATCATTCATTTGTTCACTCTGCCTTCCACTTCCTTAGCCCCCCCTTTTTTTTCCCACTGCAAACCCTGTGCAAGTACTATGTTAAATAGGCATTGTTGTTGTTAGGCACCTTCGAGTCGGTATCCGACTCATAATGACCCGCACAGGGTTTTCAATGGCTGACTGTTTCAGGATTGCCTTGGGAGTGAATTGCCAGGCCCTTCTCCCATTTTTGTGGTGCTGGGAATTGAACTCGGGACCTCAGAGACTACAGCGCAGCGCTCTACCAACTGTGCTAAATCCCAGCCCATTGTGTTAAATAATGGAAACAAAATTCAGTGGCTTGATTCTCATTTTCAAGGAAATTATAGTTCAGATGGAAAGACCAAAAGTAATTACAATTCAATGGAATAAAATGATGTAAGAATACAGAAGAGGAAAGGGTGGATTACATGATAGAAATTCTTAAACATATTTCCAGAAAAAGAAATACCTGAAGTAGAAATAAATGAATAGAAGAACAGTAAGTGTAAAATCAAAGAAACAAACTGTCTTTGAAAATTGTGATAGTTCAATATAGTCAATGTAAAGTGTATTTGGAGGTAAAGAGAAAGATGTGGTTGGAAAGATTGATCAAAACCTCCTTAGGAAAGGCTTAATATTGCATTAAAATTTTGCATTTTCCATATAGGTAACTGAGAATTAGCCAAAATTTGGAGGCTATGTACTGAGATCAGATTTACACAATATAAGGCAATAAGATGGAGGCTGCACTGTAAGTATGGAAGAGAGACCCAGAGATGGTTGGAAAGTGAGGGTAGCCTTGAAGATTCTCACCTGGAAAACAGAATGCATTTTAATGGCATCAATTGAGTCAGGGGATACAAAAACATAAGAGATTCGGGGGGGGACAGGGAAAAAAGGACTATTTCAAATTTGAGATTCATGGAACCCTCAGGTAGAAGTACATCATAGGTAAGAGACATGACTTGAAATAAAGGCTGCCTTATCTATTTCACCACTGATGGTGGAAATAATAATAAAAATTACAATGTTTGAAAAGTCAAACAAAAGTCTATAGTCTTATATCCAATAAAAACTATTCCTTACTGTCAAGGTAGGTAAAAATAGAATTTGTCACTTGGCTTATTTGGCTTATGTTTCACAAGCTGGAAAGGAGATTAAGAAGCTGACAACTAAATTTAAAACTTTTATCAAAAGGTCAATCCAAGTTGTGCGTGCTGCTGACTTCATGTGCCTGGACTCTCACCCAGTTACCAAAGCCTAGAGGACTGACAGTTTGCAAAACATTTTTCCAATCTTTTCTATCAGGACTTTAATCATATTTTTCTTCACCTTTACTCTTTAGAATTGTATCCCAACTACTGTCAATTTCTATGTAGCACAAAAACTTATTCAGTAGTTAGGTTATTTGAAAGAGTTACATTAATGTTAAGATAGTTTCAGTTATTGTATCAGAAGCCTTTGAAAGCACAGAAAAGGTAAACTGAATATTAAAAATTCTTTTGGACTCTCAGAAGGAATTATATTAACCTTACAGATAATACATGGTGAGAAAATTTTATATGCAGGTTAAATATTGGTCACCTATAAAATTAGAATGCTGTGCTCTCATTTGACTGCTCATGTACACTTGGAAAAATAATCTTCTTACATATTGAAAACACACTTTTGAATAACTGAGCCCTTAGAAAACATTGAAAATTAGACTCTTGGCTGCTCTACACTTCACTGAGGAAATTGTGACAGCAGCAGGAGCTGAGCTTAACATGAATGTTACTGGGTTTGGCAAGGTAACTAAATGCAACCAAAATAAGTTCTAAGATGAAATCCCACATACAAGATCCTCTGATCCACTGTAAAATCTAATTAAATATGATGGAAGTTTAAAAGAATGGAAAAGACAAGCTACAGACTTGGAGAAAATACCTGTAAAACGTATCATATAAAGGATCTGTATACATATATACAAATGGCTCTTAAAACTCAATGATAAGGAAACAAACTACCCAATGAAAAACTGAGCAGAGCTGAGTATTGTGGCACACACCTGTGATCCTAGAGACTTGGAAGGCTGAGGCAGGAAGATCTTGAGTTTGAGGCCAGAGACAGCCTGTGCAATGTAGCAAGACCCTATCTCAAAATAAAAATAAAGAGGGTTGGGGTGAGGGTACATCTTGGTGGTAGAGCACTTGTCTAGAATATGCTTGGCTCTGGGTTCAATACCTCAATACTGAAAAACTAAAAAATGTACCAAAGATCTGAAAAGACCCTTCACCAAAAAAGGCAAATAAGTATATGAAAAGATACTCAGTATCATTTATCATTAGAAAATTACAAATTAAAACAATAAGATATTACTACACATTTATTAGCATGGCTAAAATTCTAAACACTGATAGCATTAAACACTAATGAGGAAATGGAGCAGTAGTAATTCTCATTCATTGGTAATAGAAATGCAAAATAGCACAGCCACTTTGGAAGATATTTTCACAGTTTCTTATGCAATGATACCATAGGTCCTATCCATCACAGTCCTAGGCATTAAACCAAATGAACTGAAAACTTATGTCCAAATATAAACCTGCAAATAGACATTTACAGAAGTTTTATTCATGATTTCCAAAATTTGGAAACAATCAAGATGCCCTTCAGTAGGTGAGCGAATCAATAATATGTCTGTACAATGGAATATTACTCAGTAACAAAAAGAAATTATAATACACAAGAAAGTACGAAGGAAACAAATTCACATTTCTGCTTGAAAGAAATCTGAAAAGGCTGCATATTATAAGATTCCAACTATATGACCTTCTAGAAAAGGCACACTATGTTAACAGTTATAAAGTGTAGATTTAGAGGAGAGGATGCAGAATTAGAGGAGAGATGTAGCATAAGTGATTTTTAGGGCAGTGAGACTATTCTATGCCACACTGGAGTGGTGTATACATGATATTATGGATTTGAGAAAATTTATAGGCTGTGCAACACAAGCAATGAGCACTAATGTAAACTGTGCATGCAGCCATACCACTGTGGTGTCCTATCCCATCAGATCTTGGAAGCTAAGCAGGGTCAGGCCTGGTTAGTACTTGGATGGGAGACCACCTGGGAACACCAAGTGCTGTAGGCTTGGGAGAAGGACCTGGCAACCAACTCCCAAAAAACAATCAGCCACCGAAAACCCTATGAATAGCAGAGAAGCATTGACCATAGTGTTTCGTCTATTATATATAGATTCACTATGAGTTGGACACGGAGTCAACTGGCACCTAAGAAGAATAACAACAGTGTAAACTGAGAACTTCAGCTAACAATGTATCAAAATTGGTTCAATAATAATAAAAGTATCATATAAATATAAGAAGTTAATAATAGATGAAAATAGGGGTTGAAGGGGGGATTTTTTGGGAGCACATATATTTCCAACTCAATTCTTCTATAAACCTAAAGCTGCTTTAAAAATAAATTATATGAATTAAAAATAGTGATACATATAACTCCATTGTTTGTACCCAAAGAAATATAAGGCAATAGTATAAGAATGTGGAGGATTTTATAAAGATTCCATGTAGAGGTGTATATGAAGACTTCATGCCAGTGGGCAGATTTAAGACATGTGTTGGATGATGAGCTAAATTGAATGAAAACAATTAAAACAAATAAGACACATTTTATCAGGTAACATACCAAAAACAACCCTGTGTGGAATCAGAGTCACTCAGATTGGGTTTTGTTGTATTTTACTGAGAGACAAAGGTGGCATAGCAGGAAATGGCAAGGCTTGAGTATTATTTTTATTATATAACTTATTTCAATGCAACCATATTTTTCCTTATTTATTTAAAAGGCATCTTAAAATAGGCATGCTACTAATGAAAGTTTGTGAAGATGTTGACATCAACAAATTAATCACTTCCATCTTGGAAATATGTTTCCCTTTCCTAATGCTGGGAGCTTTACTTATGTGCTGTATTTTTTACTCTCTCTCTTTTTACTACCTAGATTTTCTCATAAGTGGGGTATATTCAGTTCTTCAGCTACAATACTTTACCATACTTTATTATTGCCCACATACCTCAATGGCTTCTTATGTGTCAAACTCCAAAGTCTTTCTTCCATTATCATTTTTTCTTCACATTTCCTGATTTCTTGTCCCTATTGGCCACCAATTTTTCATGAAAGCATCTCTATATGTAGTAGTTGTTAGGTGCCATCAAGTTGAATCTGACTCATAGAGACTGTGTACAACAAAATGAAACACTCCCAGACACTGTGCCATGCATACCCTCTTTTTATGTTTGAGCCCATTGTTGTAGTGATTATGTTTCTTCTCATTTGGAGTTGTGACACATCAGTAAAAGAAGATCCCAGAGGCATTACTCCATTTCTGTCATTTAGGTCAACTCTCCTTTGAGGAAGCAACTCTTCTCTAGTCATTTCTTGAATGTGTTCCAGCCTGGGGGACTCATTTTCTGGAACTATATCTGATAGTACTTCTCTGCTATTCTTAGGGTTTTCGATAGCTGATTGTTTCTGGAGTGAGCTGTCAGGTCCTTCTTCCTAGTCTGTCATAGTCTGGAAGCTCAGCTGAAACCTATCCCCCATGGGTGGCTCTGCCAGTATATGAAATACTAGTGGCATAGCTTTCAGCATCACAGCAAAATACAAACCCCCATAGCACAGCACAACAAGCTGACACATGGGGGTCTTTACATGCAGACTCTGGATATTTAGGAATTTCCCCCATCATTCTGTTTCTCTGTTTGGTAATAGTAATTCCTGACCAGGTACAGCAGCCTCCTGTCACTCAGACTGCTGTGAGTTGGTATGCAAGTATGAACAGCCCAGGTTCCTTGTTCCTCACAATCTACTTGAATGCGGTATCAACCTGCCCACCTGCTGTAAGAGGTACAAGGGGACCACTGAGAGGAGACTGGTGCTGGCTTAATATATGTTCTGGGAAAGGTAGCATGGGTACAGGGAAAGGCAAACACAAAGTAATTAGCAATTACCCATGATCTATTGGCAAACAGCCGAGAAGTTCAGAAAAAGGTTTAAAGGTAAATATAAACTTGATGATCAGGAGAGCTGAAAAGTAAGTGGATGACTGAGTTCTAAAAGAGCTTATTTATTATGCTAAGGTATTTGCCCTATATCTATGAATGTAGTCAGTGCTCAATTGTTGTTGTTAGGTGTCATGGAGTTGGGTCTAGCTCATAACCCTTGGTACAACAGAATGAAATGCTCCCCGATGCTGTGCCATGCCTGGTACTACGTCAGTGCTTCACTGCTATTTATAGGGTTTTCAATGGCTGACTGTTTAGGGATTGTTTCAGGAGGGAGTTGGCAGGCCCTTCTCCCATTATTGTGGTACTGGGGATTGAACCTATGGCCTCAGAGAGTACAGAGCAGCACTCTACCAACTGAGCTAAACCCCAGACCCCAATGTTTAACAAATGTAGTTAAATTCACATCAAAAGAATCAATTAATAGTTTACTAGCATTTGTTGAATAGGAAGTGAAAAAATAAGAAACAGTCTCTGATTATAAAAACTTTATTATTTAGTTGTAAAAGGGAAATAGTTTATAGACTGAAAAAGCATACGATACTTGTAAATTACATAAGGCATAGAATAAGTATGGGAAAACAGAGTAGTAATCAATGGGTTGATCGTGAATGCATACAGACAATTCCAAGGAAATGATTTAAACTTACAGGAGGGCTTGAATGTTAAGCAGAAGTTTTAAAGGGTCAGAAGAAAAAGGAAGACATTTTAGGTAAGCGGAAAAGCTCCAACAAAGACATAGAGCTGAAAATTGGCCATGAATGGCATGAGAACAATCCTGGCATTGGGTCATGTGAACACTAGCATGTTTTAGGAAAGGTGGTGGTCATTGATAGATGTGGTAGCCAGCCATCAGGCTGGTCCCAAATGACTCTCTCCTAATATTTATTAGCTAGCTAGAAGAAACTGAGATGAGAGAGAAAGAGTAAAAACTGAAAGTATCACACACACAGGAAGAATGAGCACCATACAAGGTGTAGGGAGCCATCACTAGAATAGATACAAGTGAGGTAAAATATACAGGTGTGTGCTTATTCTTGTGCATTAAAGATATTTGATTTTTATTAAAAATATTTTTATGTAAAAATACACCTTTATTAGATATAAGCTCCATAAAAATAGGATGTTTGTTTAGTCACATATATATATTTTTGGTGGTACTGGGGGTTGAACCCAGGGCCTCATGCTTGCATGCTCTGCAAGTGCTGGTCCACTGAGCTGCACCCTCAGTCATTTTTTTACTTTTTGAGACAAGGTCTTGCTAAATTACACAGACTGCCTCTGGTCTTGAACTTGCAATCCTCCTGCCTCTGCTCCCCAAGTCACTGGGATTAGAGGCATGCGCCACCACGCTTGGCCGTTCAGTCATTTTTTGTTTATTGCTTTATCTCCAGTATCTAGAAAACTGTCACTCACTCAATCTTTGTTGAAAAAAAGAATGTAATTTTTCAGGGACCCTAAGAAGCCTTAGGACTTCAAATTATAAACTCAACCACTTTACATCTTTACATAGAATCAAAAGATGAAGCTAAAATCTATAATGTAGGAAGTTGGAATTTTATCATTTCTTTGGCAATTATTCACATTTTATACAAAATACTAATAAGAGAGACAGTTCCCAGTTGGGCCTGCCTGGAAGAAGTCCAAGAAGAGAGGAGACTTGAGAGGAAAAGCAAGGGTGAGGATCAAAAGCAAAAAAAAAAAAAAAAAAAGATAAACAAGTGTATATTAGAGTCATCATCGATCACAAAAATGTCAGCAGCACAAAAAATGCTTTGGCTATCATGTCATTTTTCTAACTGTGTTCATGTAGAAAAAAATGTGTGTGTGTGCTAAATGAAGATGCTAATATTCATTTAGTTTGAACTATAGACACTTAAGAATGGGAAATTCTCATATTTCCCATGTTTGAAGACAGCATTGCAGGATATCCTCCCTCAGAATCTTGAGTCACTCATTTCATTACAAGAGCTTAAAACTTTTCTGTTCTGCATTGCAACTAAAGTTAACAAAAAGCTAGATTTCCTTGTGAGGATTTGCTAAATTACCTCTGGCCAGATGGCTTCTATATCCCGAATTTCCTTCCTATGCTGATCTTTGATGATCCTCAGCTGCACTGGCTACCTTGTCTGTTTAACCATCTCTCATTATGTTATCATCCTGCTAAAAGGGATTCTCCCTGGATCAACCTCTAGACAAATCTTTTTTATGTAATGGCTTCCAGAAATAGAATTGAAATACCATATATGAAAATAACAATTAAGCAAAAACTTCATAAAATTGAGGCTTAAAAATCCAAACAATATTGGACAACCTGTTTTGTATTTGTTTTTTAATAATTGTCCCATCAAAGACTTATAACTGCAGATAATGAATAATAGCTTCATATGTTACAGCACCTGGCAAAGTGCCTTGCTATGCATTTATTGGTATTAATTCCATGCTTCATTAATGAAAATAACTTTTGATACCTGGCTCTGCTTATATATATACAATTCATGAACATGAAATACATATCAACATGGGACTAATAGAATGAATCATCATTTTTATAAGGGTGTTTTTTTTTTCTGTTACTTCTGTTTTATCTTTCTCCTGAGCTGTTGAGAGTGAACGGAAGAAGGACATAGCAATCTACTCCCAAAACAATCCTGAAAAAAAGACCCAATCAGCCATTGAAAACACTACGAGAGTTGCCATGAATCAGACCCAACTTGATGGCAACTAACAAGAACAACAACAACATCAAGAGTAATTTGTCCCTTGACCCCAAATAGTACCCATCTTCAAAAACTGGATGTCTGATGTTAGAATACTTTCTCTTCCCCATGAATTTCTAGAATCACTGAGAAACGTTTGTAGGTTCCTAAATTATTCTAATTATCTCTACCATGTAATTCTTTGCTTCTTATGCCAGATGATATACCCTTCTTCCATCCCCTCTTGCTTTTTAAAGACTTTTCCCTCAAAGAGTTGCTGCTTTCTACTTTGGCATTTTGTTCCAAGCATGGTCCCAAAATATTCTCCAATTCCCTGTTGTTGTTGTTAGGTGCTGTGGAGTCAGTGCCCAACTCATAGCGACCCTATGTACAACAGGCAAAACACTATTGTCAGTGCTTCTCCATTATTCATAGGGTTTTCAATGGCTGATTGTATTCATAGGATTTTCAATGACAGGTTGTTTCAGGAGTGGGCTGCCATGTCCTTCTTCCATTTTTGCAGTGCTGGGGATCAAACCTAGGGACTAAGAGAGGGAAAAGCAGCACTCTACCAACTGACTAAACCCCAGCCCCATTTCAGCTATGGTTTTCTAAATATTAGTAGAAAAACACATCTATAGCTAAGGAAAATAGTAAAACAAAAATTTTTGTGAATACATTTTTAATCCTCTTATCTTAAAAAATGTCATAGCAACAATTTCTGAGGTTTAAAGTGTTAGAAAACTTTAGGGAAACATCAGGAACAAACTAATGTCTAGCAGCTGGAAAATTCACACTATCTGTATTTCTCAGCTTTGGCTGTACATTTGAATCTTGTGGAGAAGTTTTGGAAAATACTGACACTTGGAACCTAGCCCTCGCAATTCTGCTTTATGTGGTGTGCTGTGTCCCAAGCATCAATATTTCTAGAAAAACTCTTCATGTGATTCTCCCCATAGCACAATGGAGAAACCTCTGCACAATGTGAATTGTGTGTGTGTGTGTGTGTGTGTGTGTGTGTGTGTGTGTGTGTGTGTTGGGATTAGTGGTGGGAATTACAAACTGTCAGCTGAAGGGAATTCCAATAAATGGTATGAATGATTCAAGAAAATACAACAAAATTACTATCTGCTTTTGATTAAGAAGACATACTTTTAGAATTTGAGCAAAAATTTATTAATGCTATGTTTTCTAGGACAGCTAAAATGTTTTACTATGATTTCTAGAAATTCATCTCTAAGTCTACAGCTTAGTTTATTTTCAGAGAAAAAAAGAAAATTCTAAGATTTTATATTAAAAACTATTAGAACTAATAAATGAATTTGGTAAAGTTGCAGGATGCAAAATCAGTACACTAAAATCAGTAGCATTTTTACATACAAATAATGACCTAACTAAAAACATAATCAAGAAAACAATCCTATTTATGATAGCCTCCAAAAGAAAATAAAACATACCTAGGAATATATTTAAACAAGGAAATGAAAGACCTGTACACTAAAAACTACAAAACATTAATGTAGTTGAAGAAGTCACAAATAAATGCAAAGATAGTCATGTGCTCATGGATCAGAAGAATTAATATTGCCAAAATGCCCATAATACTCAAAGTAATATACAGATTTAATGTAATCCCTACCAAAATCCCAATGATATTTTTCACAAAAGTAGAAAAAAAATCCTAAAATTCATATGGAATCCGAAAAGATCTGAAAGAACCAAAGCAATTCTGAGAAGGAACAACAAAGTTAGAGGTATTATATTTCCTGATTTTAGATTATACTTATAAGTTATTATAAAGCAGCATAGTCCTGGCATCAGAATAGAGGGTTCAGAAATTAACATAAACATATTTAGTCAATTAATTTTCAAAAAGACATAGTAGGGAAAGGACAATCTCTTCAACAAATGATGCTGAGAAAGCTGGATTTCCATATGCAAAAGAATGAAATTGGAACCTTATCTTACACAATCCACAAAAATCAACTCAATATGTATAAAAGAACTAAATACAGGACTAAAATCTGCAAATTCTTTGAAAAGAACGTACGGGAAAAGTTCCTTGACATTGGCCTAGGTAATGATATTTTGGATATAACACCAAAAGCTTAGACCACAAAAGCAAAAATAAATAAATGAGACTATATGGCACTACTATGCTTCTGGACAGCAGGTAATCAACAAAATGAAATGGCAGCCTATAGGTTAGGAAAAAATATTTGCAAATCATGTATCTGATTAATAAGGATTAAAATTCAGAATTTATAAAGAACACATATAACTTGATAGTGGAAAAACAAATGACTCAATTAAAAATATGAAAATACCTAAAAAGACATCTCTCCAAAGAAGAAATGAAAATGGCAAGTATATGAAAGGTGTTCAACATCATCAATCATTAAGGAAACACAAACCTAAAGCATCACGGGATACAACCTCCTATCCATTTGTCTATTATCAGCCAGGCACAGTGGTGCACACCTGTGACTCCAGCAACTCAGGAAGACGAGGCAGGAGGATCTTGAGTTTCAGACCAGAGGCAGCCTGTGTAATTTAGCAAGACCCTGACTCAAAATTTTTTTTAAAAAAAAGACTGGGAGTGTAGTCCAGTATTAGAGTGCTTGTAAAGTATGTGTGAGGACCTACATTCAACTCCCAAGTATTGTTTTTAAAAAGTCTATTATCAAAAAGTCAAAAGATAATAAATGTTAGTGAGGGTATAGAGAAAACAAAGCCCTTATCCTGTGGGAATAGGGTACAGTCATTATAGAAAATGGTATTGAGTTTCCGAAAGTAATCAAAAAAGAACTACCATATGACCCAGCCGGCTGGGATTTAGCTCAGTTGGTAGAGCACTGCACTGCAGTCTCTGAGGTCCTGAGTTCAATTTTCAGCACCTCAAAAATGGGAGAAGGACATGGCAATCCACTCCCAAGGCAATCCCGAAACAGTCAGCCATTGAAAACACTATGAGGGTCGCTATGAGTCCGGCACCTAACAACAACACAATATGACCCACAATCCCTCCTCTGGGCCTGTACTCAAAGGAAATGTAAAGACACCTGTTCTTACATTCTCATTGCAGCATTATAAGCAATAACCTAGATATGGAAACAACGTAAATGTCCATCATTGAACAAATGGATAAAGAAATTGTGATGTACATATACAATGGACTATTATTCTGTCGAAAAAATGAGATCTTGCTGTTTGTCACAATATGGATAAGCCGGATGGGCATTGTTGTTGTTGTTAGGAGCCATTGAGTTGTGTCCGACTCATAGCGACCCTTATAGGGTTTTCAATGGTTGATCGTTTTGGGATTGCCTTGGGAGTGGAATGCCATGTCCTCTTCTTGTTTTTGCGGTGCTGGGAATTGATCTCGGGACCTCAGAGACTGCAAAGCAGCACTCTTTATGAAGTGAAATAAGACAGACAGAAAGAAAAATCTTATGTGATCTTGTATATGGAATCTACAAAAAAATCAAGTGTATAGAGGACAAAATAGCAGGGGAAGAGGCAGGGGAAGTAGGTAGAGAAATGTAGGTCAGAAAACACAAAATTGTAGATATGCAGGATGAGGAACCTACAGATTTAAAGCACAATATGAAAATTAGAGATAATAAAATTGTACTGCATGAGATTCATGTTAAATGAGATTTTAGATGCTCTTGACATGCATACACACAAAATGGTTAATTATGTGAGATGATAGATATGCTAATTTGATTCACTATAGTAACCTTTTTACTATTTGTATATATCTAATATCATATTTATATATACATATATATATCTAATATCATATAGCCTGCAGCGGTAGCCCTGTGGCATCTGATCCCGTCAGATCCCGGAAGCTAAGCAGGGTCGGGCCTGGTTAGTACCTGGATGGGAGACCGCCTGGGAACACCAGAAACTGTAGGCTTGGGAGAAGGACCTGGCAACCCCCTCCCAAAAAATCAATCTGCCATTGAAAACCCTATGAACAGCAGAGAAGCACTGACAATAGTGTTTCCCTTGTTGTACAGAGGGTCGCTATGAGTTGGATACTGACTCGACGGCACCTAACAACAACAACAACAATATCATATAACCTATAGCCATCCCACTGTGGTGTCCGATCCCATCAGATCTCAGAAGATAAGCAGGGTCAGGCCTGGTTAGTAGTTGAATGGAAGACCGCCTGGGAACACCAGGTGCTGTAGGCTTGGGAGTCGTACCTGGAAACCCACTCCCCAAAATAATCAACCATTGAAAACCCTATAAACAGCAGAGAAGCACTGACAAGAGTATTTTGCCTGTTGTACATAGAGTCACTATGAGTCAGACACTGACTCAATGACACCTAACAACAACAACATAATATTATACTGTTTCCCTTAAATATACAAAATATTAAAAGAAGAAGAAGAAATTAGAACTATCGGGTGCAGTGGCACACGCCTGTAATCCCAGCAACTCAGGAGGCAGAAGCAAGAGGATCTCAAGTTTGAGACCAGAGGCAGCCTGCCTAATTTAGGGAGACCCTGTCTCAAAAAGTAAAAAAATGGCTGGAGTTGCAGCTCAGTGGTACAGCACTTGCAAAGCATGCAAGCTCACAGGTCTGGGTTCAACCCCCAGTACTGCAAAAGAGAAGAGAGAGAGAGAGAGAGAGAGAGAGAGAGAGAGAGAGAGAGAGAGAGAGAAATCAGAACCAAATAATACTTGATTTAAAATTGGTTTAAATATGTTCTAATGCAGATTGGTGGAATTGAACATCTTGGGTGAAATCTTGGGTGAAGAGTTGCAGCAATGACAAAAGCTTGTTTGCATTTTTATGAATAGAATTAATGGTGATTGTTGAGCTTGGGACCATATTTAATATGGATATAAATACTAGATTTTTAAATCATAAACATGGAAAATTTAACAATTACACAAATTCATTCCCTTTGTGAAGTTTGGGGTTATTTTCTGTAACATTAGGGAATTGGTCTTAGATAACAGAGAAGACTGGTAATTGACTGTATACTTTGAAGATACTTAGCAAAAATTTGTAGTCTAAGATCTCACATAGAGAAGTTGTGCACTACTGAGATACACAGTGACTGACACAGCTTCTGAAACTTTCAGAAATAAGTTAAAGTGTGCATCAGTAATATAGCTTGGATATCAAATATGAAATTGTTTTGTTTGGGGTATATTTTTCTCATCATGGATAGTTTGGTTGAAATTAAATATGCAATTGTTTTTTATTTTAAAGGTATATCTAATTATCTAAGAGTATATATTCTGTTTTGTCTTACTATTTACTCTTTATTAAAAATTATATCTACGTATATAAAAAGTATACAACTTGATGTGTTGATGCAAATATACCTTGTGAAATGATCACCACAATGAAGCTTATTTCATTTAGTATAATACCCTCTGGTGTCATCAATGTTTTCATAAATCACAGGATTTCTCTAATTTTTAAAGGCTGAATAATATTTCACTTTAACTATACACACCATATGTTCTTTGCCCATTCACTTACAAGCTGACATTTATGTTGTTTCCGTGTCTTGGTTATCGTAAATAATGTCAAAGTGAATATGGTAATTGAGCTCTCTTTGAGATATTAATTTTATTTCCTTTGGCTGTTTATCCAGAAATAAAATTTCTAAACCATATGGTAGTTTCATTTTTATTTTTTTTAGGAAACTCCAAATTATTTTCATAAAGACTATACCAATTTGCATGGGCTGGGGTTTAGCTCAATTGGTAGAGCTTTGCTCTGCACTGAGGACCCAGGTTTGATCCCAGGCACCACAGAAATGGGAAAAGGATGGCAATCCACTCCCGAAGCAATCCCAAAACAATCAGCCCTTGAAAAATCTATGAAGGTCACTATAAGTAGGACCTGACTCCAGGGCAACTAGCAACATACCAATTTGTCTTTCCATCAACAATATACAAGGGTTACATTTTCTTTTCTTTTTTTTTTTTTTTTTTTTTTTTTGTAGTACTGGGGGTTGAACCCAGGGCCTTGCACTTGCATGCTCTGCAAGTGCTGGACCACTGAGCTGCACCCTCAGCCCTTTTTTTTTTTACTTTTTGAGACAGGTTCTCCCTAAATTATGCCGACTGCCTCTGGTCTCAAACTTGTGATCCTTCCCCCAGCCTCCATCTCCCCAGCCTCTGTGATTATAGGTGTGCAGCACTGTGCCCAGCTTAAGGGTTACATTTTCTTGACATCCACTCCAACATTCATTTTCTATTGTTTTACTAGTCGCCATTATCAGAGGTGCGAAGCAACATCTCATTTTGATTTTCATTTCCATTTTCCTGATGATTAACAATGTTGAGCAGTTTTTATACGAGGTATCTGTTGACCATTTGTATTTCCTCTTTTGAGAAATATTTATTCAGGTCTCATTAAAATCAAGTATTCTTTTTTTGTTGTTTATGTTGTTTTTGTTTTTTGTTTGTTTTTGTCCTTTTTTTTGCTTTTGAGTTACAAGGGTTTCTTATATATTTTGAATTTAAACACTTACCAGATATCATGTTTGTGAATATTTTCTCCCATTCCATAGGCTGTTTTTACTCAGTTGTTTCTTTTGTAGTACAGAAGCTTTTTAGTTTGACATGATGTTATTTTTCTATTTTTTAATTGGTTGCCTGTGCTTTTGGTGTCATATCCAAAAAATTATTGTTAAAAGCAATTTCAAGAAGGTTCTTTCTTTTTCTTCTATTAGTTTTATAGTTTCAGTCTTACATATAAGTCAATAACCAATTTTTATTGCCTCATGTATATGGTGTGAAATAATAATCCAATTAGATTATTTTGCATGTAGATATGCCAGTACTGTACTGTTTTGATTTCTTGTAGCTTTATAATTTTTTTTTTTGGTACTAGGGGTTGAACCCTGGGCCTCGCGCTTGCATTCTTTGCAAGTGCTGGACCACTGAGCTGCACCCCCAGCCCATTTTTTTACTTTTTGAGACAGGGTCTCACTAAGTTACAAATGCTGCCTCTGGTCTCAAACTTGCAATCCTCCTGTCTCAGCCTCCCAAGCCGCTGGGATTACAGGCGTGTGCCAATACGCCCGGTGCTCCTTCTTTATCTATTTTACTGAGAATTTTTTTACAATTGATGAAACTGCATTGAAACATCATAATCACCCAAAGAGCACAGTTTAGGCACTGGTTCTTTCTTGGTTTAGTACATTCTCTGATTTTGGACAAAAATAAAATAACATGTGTCATAGTATCATACAGAGTAGTTTCACTGCCTTAAGAAAATTTCTATGTTCTGTCTATTGACCTCTACCTCCCCCTCACCCCTGGCAACGATTGATCTTTTCAGTGTCCTCATTTTTGCCTTCTCCAGAAAGCCATATAGTTGATTTTATACAGTATGTGGTTTTTCAGATTGCTTTCTTTCTCTTTGTAATATGCATTTTTCTTCCTCCATGCCTTTTCATTGCTTATTACTTCATTTCTCTTTATCATTGAACACTATTCTATTTCCCAGATGTACCATGGAATACTTATACATTCACCTACTGAAGTATGTAAGTTTCAAGTTTTGGAAATTGTACATAAAGTGCCTAGAAAGAGCCATGTACAGGATTTTGTGTGTACATTATTTTTTACTTCTTTTGGATATACATCAAGGAGCACCAAATTAAATGTATTAAAAATAAATAATAAAAAAACTAAGGGGGAGGGCTATGTTGGGGGGAAATGAAGCATAGTTGCTGTGTAGAATAGCAAGAGTATGCTTATGTTTATGAGAAACTGCCAACATTTCTTCCAAAGTGACTGTACCATTCCATATTTTCACCAGCAATGAAAGAGAATTCTGTTGCTCTGCATTCTCACTAATATCATGTATTGTCAGTGTTCTGGATTTAGGCCATTCTAGTAGGTGTGTAGAGGTATACCTTTGTTTTAACTTGCATTTCCCTGTTGACATATGGTGTGAGATAATTTTTCATATGCTTACTTAGTATTTGCATGCTTCCTTTGGCATGCTGTCTGTTGAGATCTTTGGCCCATCTTTTGTGTATTTTTGAACCTAAGTTCCTTGCAAGTGTCTCCTGTACGTTGTTAAATAAATCTTTGATATTATGCTAACTTTATATGAGCATCATACTTCAAACTTAAAAGATTATGCTGTGATAGTTTTAGAGGCCTCACAGAAGTCCAAGTGGGCTCATTTTGCTAACATTGAGTAGACCAAGAAATGTACCTCATGTTTTAAGCAGAGTACATCTTTTCTTGGTTCTTAGATAGAATGCCAAGCAGCAGTAAAAATTAGCTTTACTGACTCATGTTTCTCTGCTTTATCCTCTGATTCTAGAGTTTTATTTCCTGTGGCTTGACCATGTTAGTTTTGACTTCTGGTTTTCATAGGGCCAAAGAGAATGAAAAATCTTGTTTCATGGTCAGACCATTTAATGATTTTTAGTGCATAAAAACAGCTATTTATTATGTGATGGGTGCGCCATGTCAGGCAATTCATGTCTATTTACAAATTCAAATCAATTAAGCAGGCATTTCATATTTATTGCAAAGAAGAAGGCACTTTGGAATCTGGTGCAGTGATTTTTGTGTGTGTGTGTGTGTGTGTGTGTGTGTGTGTTGAATTTTGTAGTGTGTAACGTTGTGGACTATGGCTACCCAGTGTGTGTGGACCTGTCTATATTTGAGAAAAGCCTGACTTTTCTTTATGTGCGGCACATTTTCCTACTCCAGAGGTATTAATATACACGGTATAAAGTCTCTAAAAATAAGAAGTATGTTATAATAAATAAAAAGGTAATAAACATGGACATAACTCTAATATTCCTAGAAAATGAATACCCAAAACTTTAGATATTTAAAATATGCTAGCATTTTAAGATGATGATGATAAAACCAACCATCTCACTGAATCCACTAGTTCAGAAGCAGCTTTCTTTCCTATAGGAAATCAAGTTAAGTGTAAATAAGGTGAATTTTGGACAAATCAGATGAGTTTGATAATTTTGGATTAAGATAATCCTCAGAAAAAAAATATAATTTCTCTGAATCAATCAGTATGGAGTAAAAGTAAAATGGTATTTTTATAATATTAGATTTATTTTCTCTTGAAGGGATTAGTCTATCTGAGCTTCCTAAGCTTCTCATAATGGTTTACACATCATAAAAGTTAATATTATTCATATATTATCTTTATAAAATTTGCATACTCAGAGGTTTATTTGTGTCATCTGCAGCCCTATAGTTTCTAAGAAAGAAATATTTCTGAAACATTGGTTACTATACTGTTAATTTTGTATGGATAAATTATTAATATAAATTTGTTTTAGGTACTTCACATCTTGCAGGAAGGCCCCAGAGTTTTACAATGTCCTTGTTACAAATATTATTTCCTCACATTTGTTGGAAGACAGTGCTCCATATATTCCATGCATTGCTATTTGTCTTATGAGCAGAGGCACTAACTCTGCTCTAGAGTCTAGATTACCTTTCCAAGGATATTGTATAGAATACAGTATTTCTCCCTAGAGCAGAAGATAGGTTTGTTTACAGGCAGTACAATACAGATAATGTCATCTCCTTTTAAATTTTAGTTCATTTCCATGTAGCACATTATACAAGATACAGGTTTCCTAAACTCTGTGTTCCTTAACTGTGATACAAACCCACTCTATGTACAATACCTGCCTGGGTCCATTTATATTTGTCCCTCTCTGGACTGGGTGGCAAAAGGAACTGATTACAAACAATATCATTCTGCTTGCTTTGCTGTGAATAATCAACAGGGGTTTTTCATCTTTTGCCAACATCCACAAAACTATGACAGCATAACTTGTTAACTTCTAAGTAGGGTAGTGACTCATATTTCATGAGGTGACATCACAATTTTAAAAAAACTATTAGAGAGAGAATCAAAAACTCTTCATAGCATATTGAAAAGACAGAAAAAGCAAAATTTATTAAGTGAATCATTTCAGATGTACAGGCATGGAAAAGTAGCCCAAAAGTGTCTGCAAAGTGTGGACATAATTTCACATATAAAATAGAAAATGGAACAATGAAAACTTATTTCTTCTTGAGAGAAAATTTCTGCACCTGCACTGGTCTCTTGCATATGACAAGAGATACCACTGACCTAATTCTGCAGGTGTTTGTACTTCCAAGGGTCAGAAAGCTAAGACCTTATAGTATAAAATCAAAAGTGTAGACCATTTATCAAGCCAATGTTTTCAAAGAGGTATTCTAAAGCAGAAAGGTAGGGAGAGAGAAGCCTCTCTCCTCTTTACTAAAAAATAAAAGTTTGATCTGGGCATTGTGGCACACACTCATAATCCCAGCAACCTGGAAGACTGAGACAGAAAGATGGTGAGTTCAAGCCAGAGGCACCCTGTACAACTTTGCAAGATCCTGCCTCAAAACATTTAAAAAGGCTGAGGGTGCAGCTCAATGATGGAGCACCCTGGGTTCAATCTCTCAGTACCATAAAATGAACAAATAAATGAATAGATAAGTAAATAAAATAAAATTTTGATCATTTTACTCCCATTCAATTCTTAGGGAAAACACTGATCAAATCCTCATGACATAGTCACCCATTTACCTTAATGAAGAATATTGTTCCATTCTGATATTGTTGGTTATTGTAATAAGTTAATCACAACCTTTCAATTATATCATCACTAGGTAGTTAATGCTTTCCATTCATGCTTATCTGAAGGTCCTGCTACAGGTCAGAAATTTGGTTTTCAAGAAAGAAAAATAGTCACAGAGTCTCCTGGAAAGATGTTGTTGTTGTTGTTAGGTGCCATCGAGTTGATATCTCTCTCATAGCAACCTTATGTACAGCAGGCAAAACACTATTGTCAGTGCTTCTCTGGTGTTCACAGAATTTTCAATGGCTGATTGTGTTTTAGGAGTGGGTTGCCAGGTCTTTCTTCCAAGCCTACAGCACCTAGTGTTCCCAGGCAGTCTCCCATCCAAGTACTAACCAGGTCTGACCCTGCTTAGCTTCTGAGATCTGACAGGATCAGATGCCACAGGGCTATGACTGCAGGCCCTGGAAAGATAGGCAACAGATATTCAGGCCTAACTAAAGGTAACATAATGTAGATGATGGTGAAGACTGTATCAGAGGACAGAGACCAAATAAGATTTAAAACCAAACAATTGCCAAGCATAATACCGGGAAACTATGTAATTTCTTTTCTTAAATCTCTGTAATTGAACAAAACACTATGACAAAGTTCTTGTTGTTTTAATTAAGAATAATCTCCAGGGTTTACATAGAATCAGAAAAGGAGACTGTCATACCAAAGCATTGTCTAATACAACTTCCTAAGAATTATCTGATTATGACCCTTTGTTTTGGATTATTATTTACTATTGATTATTTTGGGCTGGGATTTGGCTCAGTGGGTAGCGCTGCAGTCTCTGAGGTCCCGAGTTCAATTCCCAGCACCGCAAAAATGGGAGAAGGGCCTGGCAATCCACTCCCAAAGCAATCCCGAAACAGTCAGCCATTGAAAACCCTATGAGGGTCACTATGAGTCGGATACCGACTTGACGGCACCTAACAACAACAACAACATTGATTATTTTACATGCCTAACATATAGCATTAATAGCAACACTAATGAATTTTGTCCTGTAGAGATGAAGTTGGTGTCTAAAATTCAAGGTTACTATTTTCCCTTTCTCCCCTCTTCTTTTTGCCGTATGAGATAAGATTCAGCTCTGTGGGCAATTTTACAACCCTGTTATCCATTCTTTTATTTAGTCACTATAAATACCTTTGTTTCTCTTATACTTTTGCTGAATCAGTTTTGCTTTCCTTGTTTGCTCATTAATGTGTTCAATATTTGGTAAGTAGTTATTTTCATATGAAAACTTTTTAACCTTTAACAACTCTCTTTTGACATCATTGAAAGGTTTAATAATGTACAACTTTTGATTTATTGTTGTCACTAGGTGCCATCATGTCCAACTCATAGGGTATAGGTGGTTATATTATTTAACAAACATAAATAATTTATATACTTGTTTCACTACTTTCATTTTGTGGAATATTCTAATATATTGGGTTTTAACCTTATCACAAACTACAAATAAAGCAAATTTTTTATGTTGTCTAGGTATAGACATTTTTCTTGTGCTTATTTCCTAAACAATATAGTACAACCACTACTTACATAACATTTTCCTTGTATTAACTATTTTAAGTAATCTAAAGATAATTTGGTGGGCTGGGATTTAACTTAGTTGGTAGAACACTGCCCTGCAGTCTCTGAGGTCCCACATTCAATTCCAAGCACTGCAAAAATGGGAGAAGGATGTGGCAATCTACTCCTAAGGCAATCCTGAAACAATCAGCCAGTGGAAACCCTATGAGTGTTGGTATGAGTCAGACACAACTCGATGGCACCTAACAACAGCAACAACAAAGATAATTTGTGCTGTCGAGTTGAGTCCAACTCATAGCAACACTATGTAGAGTGTTCAATGGCTAATTTGAAAACCCAGCTGGGGCTGGGGTTTAGCTCAGTTGGTAGAGTGCTGCTCTGTGCACCCTGAAGCCTTGGGTTAGATCCCCAGGACTGAACAAACAGGAGAAGGATCTGGAAACCCACTATTGAAACAATCCTGAAACAATCAGCCATTGAAAATCCAATGAATAGCAGAGAAGCACTGATATAGTGCTGCGCATGTCAAAGTGTCAAGGAGCGTGTTTTGTATTGTACATAGGGTCGCTATGAGTTGCACCTGACTCCACAGCACTTAACAACAACAAAAATGATTTAAAGTACCTGGGAGATATGTCTAAATTATCTGTAAATACTACATCACTCTAAATAAGAGACTTGAAGATCTGTAGATTTTTCGTCCACAAGAGGGTGGGGAGGTCCTACAAACAATCCCTTACAGATTCCAAATGATGATTGTCTATTATTTTAATATAGGGTAGGAATTTAGAAGCAATTCAGATGCTAAGAATTTTGGGTTTCTCATCTAAAGCCAAACTTTGAGAATTAAAATTTATCTTCTGTCAGCAAAACTCTATTTCTAAACCTATTTCTAAGAAAAAGATTAAATCACTGTGTCTATATATTTGTGTATTAAAAGTGATGCTGATAAGGCAAAAAGTAAATTTAGTATAAATATTTTGATAACTTTTTCTACTCATATTTCATGTAAGAGGAAATATATTTTCTAATCATCTTTTATGACACGACATGAGTTTTAAAATATTTCTATATATTTATTCTGTATAATCAACTGTGATTTTCCATTTCTTTCCTTAAATCCTCATGCATTAAATCTTACTAATATTTTCTAAATAATCATGACAGAAAACCTATACTAACCACTTTAATAAGCTAAAGATAGTTTTCAAATGAAGAAGAGGAAAAGTAGGAGTAGGAGGAGAAATAGTGAGCAAAGTCATTATTAACTGGGATTTTGTTATCTATTCTTTAGGGGTACTTTTTTTTCCATTGGATATAAAAAAGTAAGTGAAATATTTGAGTTTCTGCATCGCATCATCATTTTATTAAAAATTTCCATGTTTTGTAGAGAGAAAGGGATGATTTGTATTTCTTTTCCTGAATTATGTTCTTTTAATGAGTGTACCAAATTCTGTCACTTGATTTTTAAAAGACACAGAAAAAACACAACTAACAGTCTCAGAAATATAAAATGAATTCTGCTGTCTCACCATTATTTGAGTCAGAGAGCCAGTGAGCAGATGGGTTCTATACTGATTCCTGCAAATTGCAAAAAATTTACTGTGTCTTCAAATTTGTTATGCCTAGTATATTTTCCACGTACATTTAATATAGCTTGAAGTTGTGATTCAGTGAAATGAAAAAATTTTTTAAATTTGATTGTATATACTCTTTGAAACAGAGAAATACAAAAATTTATTTAGTAATTAATTTTTTCTTCATTGGCTATCTTGTATACCTGTATTCATTAATTAAGAGAAATTGTGTTTTGCTTGGATGCAATTAAACAGGTTATGAGAAAATCTTCCACAGAAAAGTACTAATAACCTAAATCTGTAAAGAATTTTTAATGTATAAATAAAGTAGCAGCAAAATATCCGTCCTATAATCTAAAACATGTGGATTAAAATATAAGGATTCAAACTGAAGAATGTTTCCAATGTCACTACTCTGATTCTGACATCTATTAGTTACTTA
>VMDO01014822.1:41444-53328 GCA_007922755.1 Pedetes capensis | reverse complement strand
AAAAAAAAAAAAAAAAAAAAAAAAAAAAAAAAAACAGGGCCATGTGTTTGCTAGGCAAGTATCTTACCACTAAGCTACACACCCCCAAGTCCCCTCTTTTTTTCTTACATCCTCCCTCCCCGCCATCCATTCTTGTCTTGGAAGCCCCTATCTAGAACCGCTGCATTTCCTTCCTGGGGCTGCATTCACTATTCCTGCTCCATTGCGCTCTCTTTCTATAGGCTAGGAAACAAAACTACATCCATCAACTACCGTGCTCAACAGCTCGTCTTTAAAACACTCAGACACGCCGAGGTGATAGTTCGGGCAGCCTCATCTGATGTTCTGACAACTCAGTATTGTTAGCTCTGACTCAGTTACTTAGGGGAGACTTTGTCATTCTCTTCCAATCACTCATGTGTATTTACTCAGCTGAGTAACTCCTGTGACCCGTGGCATTCTTCTCATGGGCATTTTCCAGAGTCAGAAAGCCAGAAAGGAGGTTAAACCCCCAAAGACACACCTTTTTATTCAGCAGTGGAAAATAAATGCTTCTTGCCACGGTTTGAACGTGGAAGAGTTTTCAGTTATGAGGAAGCCAAGTTTTCCTTCTCTTCTTCCTGTGTCATATCCCTGGAAGGGAGGGGGGAAAAAAGCAAGACAACATCAGCCTTTATGTAAAAAAATCTCATCATGTATGCCTATCCTTTTTTCCCTTAAGAATTCCTTTAAGCTTTGCTGTGACTTAACCCTATAGAGTAATTATGAGTAACGCATACCCCAGGACGGCTTGAAGTAGACATCCAAATACCAACAAAATGCGGGTAAGAGGAAGAAAGTGAGATTAACTGGGAAAAATAACTACTGAAAACCTGCCAAGACAATTTCAAGAATCAAATAATACATTGCTCCTACCCACTTTCAGCTTGCACCCATAGCCTGTGGCATCCGATCCCGTCAGATCTCGGAAGCTAAGCAGGGTTGGGCCTGGTTAGTACTTGGATGGGAGACCACTTGGAAACACCAGGTGCTGTAGGCTTGGGAGAAGGACCCAGAAACCCACTCCCAAAAATCAATCCGCCATTGAAAACCCTATGAACCCCAGAGAAGCACTGACAATAGTGTTTCATCTGTTGTACACAGGGTCGCTATGAGTCGGATGCCAACTCAACGGTAACTAACAACAACCCACTTTCAACCCCTAATAGGGAAAAAAAAAAAAATCAAAACAAGTGCAATACCTAGACACCTGGACAGGCTGGAGCTGTGGTTTAGTGATTGCACACACTGGACAATTTTGCACTGGGCTTCTTTTGAATCCACTGTTTTCTGCCTAACATATCATTCTTTCTACCCCTGTACTGGGGATTGAACCCAGGGATTCACACATCCTAGGTAAACCCCCTTACCACTAAGCTATATTCCCAGTCAATAAAACATTTCTAAAATCCCCAAAACATTCTCCTACTTTATTTATTTATTTTGTGGTGCTGGGGATCAAACCTAGGGCCTTGGTGCATGCTAACCGCCCCCCTCCCTGCCCCTTTTCTCCTACTTTAATGGGAAAACTGTATGCTAAACAGAGCCTTTATACCTTCCATAATTGTTCCAGAATACAGTGAAGTGTTTGTTGTTGTTGTTAGGTGCCGTCGAGTCGGTATCCAACTCATAGCGACCCTCTGTACAACAGGAGAAACACTATTGTCAGTGCCTCTCTGCTGTGCATTGGGTTTTCAATGGCAGGTTGATTTTTGGGAGGGGGTTGCCAGGTCCTTCTCCCAAGCCTACAGCATCTGGTGTTCCCAGGCGGTCTCCCATCCAGGTACTAAGCAGGCCTGACCCTGCTTAGCTTCCGAGATCTGACGGGATCGGATGCCACAGGGCTACAGCTGCAGGCCCAGTGAAGTGTTTAGGTATTTTAAATATATAGGACTCCCACTCTCTGATGTTTTGTTTTGTTTTGTTTTGACAGAGGTCTCACTACATAGCCCAGGCTGGTCTGGAATTCCCAGTCCTCCTGCCTCAGCCTCTGGAGACTGCTGGGGTTACAGGAGTGGGCCACCAAGGCCAGCCTTTGCCCTGTGTTTCAAAGGCCCAGGATACTCTACTTCTGTGAGTCTTGCATCCATTCCTTATAGAATTGCTACAGTTTCCCCTGAGCTATATCCTGGAAGGAGTTACTTCCTCCTTTCCTGGGAGACCTTCTTCCGGCAACTCTTCCTTCTCTGATCAGCCATTGAAACCAAGTAAGCAAGTTTGCAAGACCCAAGGCTAAACTAAGAAGGGGAGCGTGCCGTTCTGGCAGTTCCCTCTTCCAGCAGTTTGCAGGCTTCTCGAGCTCTTTCCATCCCTCAGATGTGCTTTAGACAGCTGGCTTTGCAGGCAGGATCCGCACCTTCTGGCAGCTATGGCAGCAAGGACAATAACAATGCTTCCAGAGCAGGTGCTCACTCTGTAAGAAACATCTCATTTTCCCCTCGTTCTCTCACACATTCTCCGAGTTGGAGCCTGTGATTTCCTACTCTGCAAATGAAGTTAGGTAACAGCAACAGTTGGACGGTTGGGACGTGGTGTGTCCTCACCAAAACTCATGCTGAAATTTAATTGCTAATACAATGGTACTGAGAGGTGGCAGGGCCTTTGCGAGGTATTTAGGCCACCTGAAGGGATTCATGTAGTTCCTGGGAGGGTGGGTTAGTTACTGAGAAAGTAGGCTGTTATAAAATGTCTCGCTCCTTTCGTCGTCCCCTTTCTTTGTGTGCACACTTGCTCTTCCAGTTTCCCACCACGCGTGGAGCAGCAAAAGGGCGTCATCCAGAAGCAATGCAAATTTGCCCCATCCTAGACTTCCAGCCTCCAGAAATGTAAGCTAAATAAATCTCTCTTCGCTGGGTGCAGTAGCATACACCTGCAATTCCAGCAGCTCAGGGGGCAGAGGCGGGAGGATCGCAAGTTCAAGATGAGAGGCAGTCTGTGTAGCTTAGTGAGACCCTGTCTCAGAAAGGGTAAAAAAAATGGGCTGGGGCTGCAGCTCAGTGGTCCAGCACTTGCAAAGCATGCAGGTGTGAGGCCCTGGGTTCAACCCCCAGTACCGCAAAAATAAATATAAATAAATAAATCTCTTCTCTATACATTTATTTCATCATCTCAGGTATTCTGCTATAGTAACAGAAAACAGACTAAGACAGTAAACGTCTCCTGTATACAGCCACGAACCATAGAGTCAGCATTCAATCCCAGGCAGCCTAGAGTCACGGGCTAAGGCCTACTACTGAATTTGGCGCCCAAACTTGAAAGCCTCAAGTCATGCCAGCCCTCTAGCACTTAGTCTGTGCTCCAATTTTATCAAACCTGTGGACTAGGATCTCCTAAACACCTCAAAGCTCTTAGGATAAAATCCTAAGATTTTAGGATTTGCTCATCCCTCCAAAAATCCAGTCTTTGTTTACATCCCCAGCCTCTTTGGCCCATGTCTCTGGCAGGAAATACTCCAGTAGTTCTCAGGGTTTCATTGCTGGAACAAAGTCTTGTCTTGGGGCCTTGCACCAGGATAGTCCCTTAACCAAGCACTCAGGTCCCCCACCTGTGTGCCTGGCCAACTCTTACGCTTGTTTGTATTGTAGCTGAGAGCCCACTTCCTCCAGGAAGCCACCAGTTCTGTCACTGGGTTAGGTCTTCTTAGATGTTAGTGTTAGGTTGTTAGTTTAGGCATTAGCAGGCAATATGGAGAAGAGGGGGATTAAAAATGACTCCTGACATACGGCCATGATGAATGAAGCCATGTGCCTCTCGGATGACATTGGAGGGACATTTTCTAATGGTTCCTAGGCCTTAATCCAAGCCATTGAGCCATTTACAAAACAAAGACTCTAGGCATGTCACACTAGGCACCCAGAGCTGGGAGCCCAGGGCTGATGTCACACCGGGCATGCCCTCGTTTCAATAAAACTAGGGGGAACCTGCGCACAAGATCTCCTCTTCTGCTCCTTTCTTCCTCTCTTCCTTTCCCTCCACTCCTTGCCCTGCGCTCCTCTGTTCTGTCCAGCAAGCATGCGTACGCCCCTTCCTTCTCTCCAGGGCACTATCTTCCCTGTCCATCTAAGGTCTTCTCCTTCTGAAATGCTGCTTAACCCTTCTAGAAACATCCTTATGCCAGTTCTCTCAGGGAACGTAGGTTTTTCCGGTTTCCTTCCCAGGGTCACCTAAGCTTCTCCAGGTGCTTCAGTTTCCCCTGTAATTACTCCTTAAAGGTGTATTATCTTTAATAAACCTTATCTATACTCGCCAGAGAGGGCTGGGATTTAGCTCAGTTGGTAGAGCGCTGCGCTGCAGTCTCTGAGGTCCTGAGTTCGATTCCCAGCACCACAAAAATGGGAGAAGGACCTGGCAATCCACTCCCAAGGCAATCCCGAAACAGTCAGCCATTGAAAACCCTATGAGGGTCGCTATGAGTCAGATACCGACTCCAGGGCACCTAACAACAACAATACTCTATACAGAGGGCTGCGATTTAGCTCAGTTGGTAGAGCACCGCTCTGCAGTCTCTGAGGTCCCAAGTTCGATTCCCAGCCCCGTAAAAATGGAAGAAGCCCATGGCAATCCTCTCCTGAGGCAATCCCAAAACAGCCATTGAAAGCTCTATGAGGGTCGCCATGAGTTGGACCTGACTTGACAGCAACTAACAACAACAACATACTCTCTACAATACCTCTGTGTTGGGTATGGTGTTCTTACGTGCCATGGAGTCATAGTGACCCTCACAGGGTTTTCAATGGCTGACTGTTTCACGATTGTTTTCGAGAGTGGAGATCAATTCTTTTATATGCTGCACACAAGGACTGAGGTTTGCTGCCAGTTTCCCAGGCCTGTGCTCCAGACTGACAACTCACACTGGACGCGCCTACCCAGTGACATTTCCTATCGCCCGGCTTGTTGCATTTATCCTGCAACACTGGGATTGCCTTATCTGTTTCTATCCCTCATGGACCATGGGCTCTATAAGGGCAGGACTTCCTTTATCTAGCTCCCCATTAAAAACTCAAAGGCATGGAGCCTGGCATCTGGCAAGAGTAACAATAATCACAGATAATGCTCACTCACTCACTTATCTAACAAATGTATCAAGGACCCGCTACGCACTGTCCATGTATGGCGCTCATAATGTTCTCACTTTATCCTTCTAAAAGGTTGATTTCATTTACTCTTTATAACAGCACAGAACAAGGCAGTTCATAGATTAGAAAGAGAAGACAGACAGACAGACAGAAAGAAAGGGAGAGAAAGAAAGAAAGAAAATGAAAGAACGAATGAAAGAGGGAAGGAAGGTAGGTAGGAAAGAAGGAAAGAAGGAAATGTCACTGTGGACACTAAAATACAACTTTGTTGAATGGGTACATGGATGGCTGGATGAACAGATGGAAGAGCCCAGATCTGGGTTGGAGGCGCTCAGACTGAGATACCCCTGAAGGAACTCAAAGACAAGATTAAAAATATGCCGCTTTACAGATAAACCGGGCTGGAGTTTAGCTCAGTTGGTAGTGTGCTGCTCTGCACTGAGGCCCCAGGTTCCGTCCCCAGCACCACAAAATGGGAGACCGACCTGGCAATCCACCCTTGAAACAATTCCCAATCAGCCATTGATAACTATGAATAGTAGAGAAGCACTGACTACTGCAGGGCACCGCACAGTGTCCGGGAGTGTTTCGGTGCATTGTACACAGGGTCGCTATGAGTCAGGACCTACTCCACAGCACCTAACAACAACAGCAACAGATAAACTATTAAAAATGCTCATGTTAAAGGCCTGTGATAGTCAAAGTCCCCACCGGAGACAAAGCCTGCGGGCCAAACAAGACCGGCCAGTACTCTAACTGAGGGTATTAGCATATCCAAAGAAAGAATGTGCCAATCCGCGGAGGGGGAAGGGTCCATTTGGAACCTGGATAAATAAACTCCAGTCGGATTCCTGCTTTCACATCGCCAGCCTCCCACCTTCCCCGGTTTCTGGGGCCCACTGATGTGGCAGGTGGGGCCCGTCACAGGAAGGATGCAGCGACAGCTGAGTCACCCGCCCGCCTCCCCCGCGCCCAGTTCCCGCAGGGCTGCCAGCCCGGTTGCAATTCCGCTTCCGCTGCGGGGATTGCCTGGTAATCGCTCCCACGTGTTGGTGTGCGGCCATGCTGGGCCCTCGCCTACGCCCACCCTCGCATTCCGGCCTCCCACTGCCCCGCTTCCAGCCGGGGAATCCCTGAGGGGTAGGGGACCAGCCCGAGGTCAAGCTGCAAAGGCTGGAAAAGCCGGAGCTGCGGCTCGGCCCAGGCTGGCCAGCCAGCTGCGGACACAGATGACCTCCCTCTCCTTTGTCCTGGCCCCTCGAGCGCGCGTGCCTGGACTCTGCAGAGAAGCCCTAAGTTGGCCTTCTGGTTTATGCCTTTTGTGGGGTGGTTTCGCTTCTGCCTTCTCTTCTCCATATGTGGAGATGGAAACGTCTCCTCCCAAGCCCTCCTCCTTCGCCCCCAGCTGCTCCCCGCCCACCGAACGGCTCTCAAGAACACGCTGATGCCCCCCTCTCCCTGCCTGGTTGCCTCCCCACGCTGCGGTCCTGCCACCTCGCCCTTCAAATCAACCACCATCAGGGATTGGCACTGGGCATCCTGCAAGGGGCTGAGGGTAAGAGGAATAAATGGGTGCTTTTCTCAAGCCGTTGAATGAAACAAACCACTGAACAGCCCCACCGTTCCACGTTGGAAAGAGACAGCGGCAGCCCATTGATCATTAGCACAGGACAATAGGCACAGCACAGGAACCACCCCAGCCAAGGGTCTCAGGTTCCCCCCAGACACTTGGAAGAGACCAGAGAGATGGCTCTGATGCCGTGGTTCACCAGCACACAGTCAGGGGACCCTGGAAAAGTCCCTTAGCCTTCCTGAAACTCAGATGCATAACCCTGGAAACTGGAAGGACTGCAAAGTGAGATGAAGCCTGGAGATGTCCTTCTCAGGGGCAGAGCAAGTTTAAAAGAAACAGGGACCAGTTTCCGCCTATGCAATGATGGATACCCAATGGGTTATTTTAGACATTTCCCCCCAGGTTCTCTGCGGACAATGGCAAGGATAAGAGGGCAGCACCGCCAGGGAAAGGTGCCCAAGGGTGATGACCTCTCTCGTTCATTCCTGTCTCCCGGCGCCCCTCTCCCCCGGCTGGCTCTTCAAACAGGAGCCAACGCCTCATTAAAGACTGAAAACCATCCCATTAGGTGCGACTGCATGGAAACATATTCATGATTATTCAAATGAAGCCCTGTAAAATAATCAGCGGCGCCTTCATAAATATTCATTGTCACCGTGCTAATCACTAGCCATCTCACAAGAGGGTGTGCCCCAGTAATCGGCTCCCTTTTGCCCTCTCCTCCCTCCTTTCTTTGTCTGAGGCCTTTTTTTCCCTTCACTCCTAAGCTTCCCCGGGTCTTCCTAGGTTTTCACAGTCTCATTCAAGGGAAAGATATTTCTGGTTTGAACTAAGGCTTGCTTTATTTATCTCTGTCAGATGACTCTACCAGAATGTTATCCTGAGGTAAATTATATCTGATCATAGTGTGACAGCTCCAGAGTCTCAGGCCTCTATACCTTTTTCGTTCGTTTGTTTTTGTTTTTTGGGGGACAGGGTCTTGCTCTATAGCCCTGTCTATCCAGGAACTGGCTACGCAGCTCAGGGTAGCCCCACATTTACAATCCCCCTGCCTCCCTTTCTTGAGTGCGGGGATTACAGGCATGCAGCCACCCCGCCCAGCTTGGTGTCTATACTTCCCTGACACTCCCTGTGGTGTAGAATAAGAGGGTCTGTTTACCATGAGGGCAGCTAGGTAGACTATGGTGCTGGGGCTGGGCACCACCCACAAGGATGACACCCTACAGCATGTGCAGGGTGAAGACAAGGGGAACAGTGTTCCCTAATAAAGTGTGGGAGAAAATATGCACAAAACAAGTACAAGAAAGAGCCCTGGCAGCACTTAGGGGGCAGGAGGCATCAGGGGAGTCCTGGAGATATAGAGAGAGGGCAACTCGGGGTTGGGTGTGGCTTTCAGAGTCTCTCTGCCAGCTCTGTATGTGGCCACTTATATATGCATGATCTTTTTCTTTCCTTTCCTTTCCTTTTTTCTTTTCTTTCTTTTCTTTCTGCAGCTGGGTATCAAATCCCAAACCCAGGACCTCGTACACACTAGGCAAGTGTTCTACCACTGAGCTACATCCCATCCCCAGCCCCACTCACAATCTTTTTCCCTTATCTACTTGTCTCCCTTTTTCCTTACTTGGCACCTCTCATTGGTTGCAGTAACCAAGTGCAAAATTAGAAACTAACTTGAATTTAGGTAAGGCAGGGTGGAAGAAGGATTCCTACAAGATGGATGTGGTTACGTGCCATCAGGTCAGATCCGACTTATAGCGACCCTGTGCACAACAGAATAAAACACTCCAAAACTGTCAGTGCTAGGTCAGTGGAAATTAAACCTTTAAATGAAGCCCTGTAGGGGGTTTTTATCAAGCCCTAGGACTAGGAACAGGGGCAAGAAAGAGCCCTACCTAGTTCAAGCAAAGATAGCCGCATTCAGCAACCCAGAAGGGCAGGGTTCAGTCAGACCATTGCTAGTTCTTGGGAGTAGTCAGAACTGTGACCATAGTTGTCAATTTGAGCATTCCATGGTAAGGAGTGGGGCTGGGATTTAGCTCAGTTGGTAGAGCGCTGCTCTGCAGTTTCTGAGGTCCTGAGTTTGATTCCCAGCACCGCAAAAATGGGAGAAGGACCTGGCAATCCACTCCCAAGGAGATTCCGAAACAATCAGCCATTGAAAACCCTATGAGGGTCACTATGAGTCGGACAGGACTCGAGGGCACCTAACAACAAACAACATGGTAAGGAAGGTAATTTATATGCTTTGATGGAAGAAGATACAAGGGAAGAAGAATCTTTTTATAGTTACAGACTTTGGAAATTCTGGAATGAGAATAAAAACAAAATTAAAGGAGGGGGGAAAAGGGTAATAGCAGCAAACATAACTTGTAGGCCCAGATAAAATGTCTAAGTATTCTATGTTAGGTGTTCCTCCATAAAATCCAGGGGAATCTCACTCTTGTCTCTAATTTTGTGTAAGAAACATTTTCCTTCTCTAGCTTTTCATGGCTTAAGGAAACCCCACTGTTGTTTATGGTTTGACTAAGAATCATTTTTCATATCAAAATGAGAAGCAAATTGCTCCTAAGTACCAAAAATGTATAGGAGGAAAATGAATTGAAAATACTTTCTCCAGCAATAATTTCAGGCATTTCATTTGTCTCCTTAAAGGGCTGGAAATAAAATAGCTCGTCAAAGAGAGCCGTCTGTTTCCGTTCCCTATTCAGGCTGGAGAATATACCAGGGTAGAGAAAGGATCCTGGCTGACAAAAACCATTATCAGTTTTTCATGGTTGATTTGTTAGTGGTTTCAGAGAGAGAAATAATATTCCTCTCTAATCTGAAGAGGTCTCATACCTAATATTTGCAACATTATTTCTTAAATCAGCATGGCTTTCTCTTGGTAGAAATTGTCGCAAAAAACACAGTAGTCCTTGGTTTGATTTAATGAGATTTACACAAAGCGACTTGTCAGTAACCACAGAAACAGGGCAGAGTTTTCATAATGATGGTGCTTGAATTGTATTCCAGTCTGAAAAGGGCCTTTTTAATTATAGGGTTTTAGGGTAGAGGGGAGCAGGTTGTGGGAGAGTGGAAGGGGCTACGGGGTGGATGTCGTTTTTATGGTAAGAGACTGAGAAGTCTTTTATCTATTTAAAAGGGTAGCAGGTGGCCTCCACTAACAAGTCTCAACCCCAGGACTTGGCTTAAGCCTGGAGAAAACGTTCTTCCTTTTCAACTCTATGTGTTCGCTGGTTCTTCCCCGCTTTAAATTTCAAGCTCTTCAAAACGGGCCCTTTAGGCTTGGGGGAGTAGCTGAAGGGCCAGGCTTGGCCAGTTCAGAGGTCTGGAATACCTCTGCGCACAGAGGCTCTGCAGATCTCAACTTCACTCACTGGCTGCCCTGATCAGCAGCTCCCAGAAACTCTGCTTGGAGCTATTTTGAAGCTGGCGACATGAAAGCCTACGGTCGTCTCCTGGCTTCACAATATGGGAGCTGGAGCTGGGCGTGGTGGCGCACGTCTGTAATCCCAGTGGCTTGGGAGGTAGAGCCAGGAGGATTGCAAGTTCGAGACCAGAGGAAGTCTATGTAATTTAGCGAGACCCTGTATCAACCCCCACAAAAAAAAAACAAAACAAACAAACAAAAAAACAATATGGGAGCTGGGGTTTATACAGTTTTAGGTAACGCCAACCCAGCTACATTTCTCTATTTCAATTTCCCATGGCAAGCCAACATCCGTGGAGCTCATGCTAGAAAGGAGCACAATCCAGTTAAAATTACCAGTGTGCAGCCCAGGACTAGAACCTAGTGTATGGGGCAGGGGCCAGAGCCCCTCTCCCTGGTGAGCCTACTTGGAGGTCCACGGGAGCCCAGCACCCTCTGGGTTCTCCTCTTTACAGAATCTACCCCCCCCCACACTGTCCTTTTTATTTTTAAATTAGGTTTATTAAATATAATTTACAGAGCTGGGTGTGGTGCCTCATACCTGTAATCCCCACTTTGGAGGCTGACACAGGATGGAGCCTAGTTCAAGACCACCCTGGTCTACATAATGAATTCCTAGTCAGCCTGGGCTACACAGCAAGACCCTGTCCCCCAAAGACCAAAACAAACAAAATGAGCAACAATTATATATATATATATATATATATATATACATATATATATATATACACACATATATATACATACATATATACATATATACATAATTTTTATATAATTATTTTTATATAATTTTTAAGCTATATATACTGTATGTGTGTATATATATACACTATATATATACTGTATATATATAGTATATATAGTATATATATATGTATATATACTGTGTGTGTGTGTGTGTGTGTGTGTGTGTGTGTGTGTATTTTTTTTTTAATTCACCCCTAGCAAGGGCTAGAGATGTAGCTCAGTGGTAGGAGGCTTGCTTGGCATGGGCAAGTCTGTGGGTTCGATCCCCAGCACCACAAAAAAATTTTTTTTAATTAAAAATTTACCCTTAGCAATAGGTTTGGACCAATGTATAGAGTGACATGTACCTACCACCATAGTACAACAGAATAGTTTCAGTGGCCTAAAAACCCTCAGTTCTCCCTCTATTGATCCTCCCCTTCACCCTTGGCAACCACTGATCTTTTTCACCGTCGCCATACTTTTTCATTTCCTGGAAGCCCATCTGAAAAGGCTGCATACTGTGAGAAATAATACTTCTGGAATCAGGATGGGCAGTGTTTTCAGGTTGGCTCTGTTCACTTTGCAATACGCGTTTCAGTTTCCTGCATGGCTTTGCGTGGTGTGATAACTCATTTATTATTAGCACTGAGGGACAGTTTATTGTGTGGCTGTTCCACAGTTTATCCATTTAGCCATTGAAAACCCTATGAGGGTCATGATGAGTCAGACCTGATTCAACAGCACTTAACAACAGCAACATAGAAGATAAGGGGAATTCCAAACAAAACCATTGGAATGTTGACTATGTTGGTGGATACATGAAACTACAAAGGTATGAAATTGTATGAAACTTAATGGATACCCAAACATACAAATGAGTACGCATAAGGCTGGGGAAACCCAAGTAGGACCAATGATTTGTGATGCCTACATCCTGGCTATGGTATTATGCCACAGTTTTGCAAAATGTTAGCTCTAGGGGGAATTGGATAAAACATATAAGGGATTCCTCCTACCATTTCTTTTCTTTTCTTTTCTTTTCTTTTTTTTTTTTTT
>VMDO01014822.1:0-41344 GCA_007922755.1 Pedetes capensis | reverse complement strand
GCCTCCGTCTCCCAAGCCGCTGGGATTACAGGTGTGCGCCACCGCGCCTGGCTCCTCCTACCATTTCTTACAACTGTGTGTGAATCAAAAATTATCGCAATAAAATTTTTAATCAAAAAAGAATTATAAAATAACTAAAATACTTAATGATATAAATACTGAAGTATGGAGTGTGTTAGCAAACACATTAAAAAAGATGATCAATGGATGCTTAGAGGGATGTTTTAGATGGGTAGACATGTGATAAAGCACGTATAATAAAATTAATTGTAGAAGCTAGGTGGTGGGTGTTCAATGTAGAGTTCTTTCAATCCCTCTGTATGCTTGAGATTTTTCATGATAAAATGTTCAGAATAAAAGGTAGAAAATTAAGCCAGGCATAGCAGCACATATCTGTAATCCCAGCATTTAAGAAACTTGGGAGGCTGAGGTAGAAGGATTATAAGTTTGAGGCCAGAATGAGTTACATAGTAAGTGTGAGGCCACGTGGGTCTGCACAATGAGATCCTGTCTCAAGAAAAAAAAAAAAAAGAAGTAGAAAATTGATAATTGTGGTATAGCCATGCATTGATGCCAACAGGGACCCACCAATCCCACCTACCAAGGTGATTTCACTTGGATTTCCCAGTTCATGGTTACAAAGTAGCTGTTGTAGCTATAGAAATCACATCACGCTTAGAGCAAGGGACAAAGGGGATGGTTTGGTTTGCTGCCACTGTTTCCTTTCATCAGGAAATGAAAAGCTTTCTAGAAACCTCCTAGCACATTTTTGCTTACTCGTCATTGTCCTGAACTATCTAATCTGGTCAACCATATCTCTAGGAAAGATTGAGAAAGTGATTGATTAGCAGCACCATTCTCTCCCTCCAGATTTGGCTCATTAGCAAAGAGGGTGGGATGGACACTGAGTAAGCATTGTGTAGGTGTCTGTCACACCTATTATTGTCTACACTGTCTGGTATCAAACATAGGTGGTATTGTCTGATTCTGGCATTGTTGCCTCCTCCCAATTTCCACGTTACCTGGGCAGTTAAAGATCCCAAACAGAACATGATTCTAAAAGCGCATGCCTGAAGACTTCACCTGGCTGCTCTACCCAGTATGTCTTTCCACTGGGGCTCTTAGTCACGTCATGAGTTGTATAGCTGAAAATTGAATTTAACCAGGCAAGAAATTCAGCCATATCTCAGAAATGAGATGCCTTAAATTTTCTCTGTTTGGAGATGACATTTATACAGCTCATTAAAAAAACATCAGATGTAAGAATGCATTATTTGCATATGCAAATAATCAATCTGAAAACTCCAAAGGTACTACTCAGTATATCCAATACATCTGTGTGTTTCAATCTGCCAAAAATTGATGTGAATGATCTTGGGCCTAAGATACAGCAGCCACTTAGAAATCTATTAATTTAGTCTCAGTGAGTCTTTTCTTTCTCTTCTTTTCTTTTTTTTTTTTTTTTTTGTGGTACTGGGGGTTGAACCCAGGGCCTCATGCTCACACACTTTGTAAGTGCTGTACCACTGAGCTGTACCAACAGCCGTTTTTTTTTTTTTTTTTTATCTTTTTGAGACAGGGTCTTGCTAAATGATGCAGACTGCCTCTGGTCTTGAACTTGCGATCCTCCTGCCTCTGCCTCCCGAACTGCTGGGATTACAGGTGTGCACCTCTGCGCACAGCTGGCGCGTGTTTTCTTAACTTGTAGCAATACCTACTTTGGGGATTTACATTCTATCTAACAGCTAATTTGTTATTTGACAAAACTCATATATTTAGATCCAATGGAAAACACAACTCTTATAACAAAAGCTTTACTCAATTTTTATCTATTTATTTATTTTTTTCGTAGTGGGGGTTGAATCCAGGGCCTCGCAACTGCATGCTTTGCAAAGGCTGGACCACTGAGCTGCGTCTCCAGCCCTTTTTTTTTTTTTTTTTTTTTTTTTTGTGGTACTGGGGGTTGATCCCGGGGCCTCATGCCTGCATGCTTTGCAAGTGCTGGACCACTGAGCTGCACCCCCAGCCCTTTTATTTTTTTTCCTTACTTCCTGAGACAGGGTCTCGCTAAGTTACATAGACTTCCTCTGGTCTTGAACTTGCAATCCTCCTGGCCCCGCCTCCCAAGCTGCTGTGATTACAGACACGCGCCACCACACCCAGCTACCATTTTTTTTACTTTTTGAGACAGGGTCTTGCTAAGTTATGCAGACTGCCTCTGGTCTCGAGCTTGCGATCCTCCTGTCTCAGCTTCCTGAGCCGCTGGTATTACAGGGCTGTGCCCTGCAATTTTTACTTTTTATATTTTATTATTATTTTTATTTTTATTTTTTTTTTTTTTGAGGGAGTGGGGACTGGGGATGAAACCCAAAGCCTTGGCCTCAGATGTGGAAGGCAAGTGCTCTACCACTGAGCTACACCCTCAGCCCTATGAATTGATATTAGAAAATTTGGTGGGGGTAAAAGTCTGGTCCCCTCTGTATAACTTGATAAAACATCTCAACCCACAAAGTTGAGAGCTACATAGATCTTTGAGGAAGTCTCCCAATCTCTCTCCCTCAACTTGGCTCTGGGGCTGGCTTGACAGCAGAGTTGGTTGTCCATGTGAACACTCCAGCTACACAGGGAAAGTTCATGTTTCCTGTTCTTTCTGTTCTGCAGGATCCCTTCTATAGAAATGTTGAGAGCAGGGACAGGTGTGGACAGGTTTTGCCCTTGTGTGTTTTGCATTCCACCAACGGCCTGGTACCAGTTAATAAAATAAGAATATTGCCTTTTCTTTAGTACCTTGCTATTGTTCTCTGCCCATTAGACTTCCTGGACCCTCTTCCTGTACACTAGAAGGTCTTGGTTCTGATCAAAGTTATTCCCAATAAAAGGTGATTGTGTTAGATAGTTAGCCTAGGCATTAGCAGGCAATATAGAGAAAAATGGGGGTTAAAAGTGGCTTGTGCCATTCAGCCATGAAAGATGAAGCCACTCGGGAGACAAACCTGTAAGGACACTGGATCCACCTATAGGCCCCACGCCCTAATCCAAGCCATTGAGACATTTACAAAACAAAGACCCTAGGCTCATGCCACACTAGGTGCCCAGGGCTGGGTGCCCAGGGCTGAGTCACAAAGGATGTGCTTTAGTTTGAGTAAATCTACAGGGCTGGGATTTGGCTCAGTTGGTGGAGCGCCGCGCTGCAGTCTCTGAGGTCCCGAGTTCAATTCCCAGCACCACAAAAATGGAAAAAGGACCTGGCAATCCACTCCCAAGGCAATCCGGAAACAGTCAGCCATTGAAAACCCTATGGGGGTCACTATGAGTTGGATACCAATTCGAGGGCACCTAACAACAACAACAAGAGCGAACAGGCACCCAGACTCTCTTCACTCCTCCCTCTTTCTCTCTTTTCCACTCCACTGCTAGCTCTTCTCTTCTTTCTCCAGGAACCACGTGCTCACCTCTCCCTTCTCTTGGGCCCGCCATCTTTTCTGTCCATCCGAGCGTGACACCTTTCCTTCTGAAAGCCTGCTTCACCCTTCTGCTCTCTCTGGGTGCTTTACCTTCCCCTGGGGAATGGAAATATCCTTATGCTGAGTCTCCCAGGGAACCTAGCTTTTTCCGATTTCCTTTCCAGGTTTACCTAAGCTTCTCCAGGTGCCTCAGTTTTCCCTGTAATTACTCCTTAAAGGTATACTGTCTTTAATAAACTTTATACTGTCTAATATTACTTCTGTGTTGGGTATAAATTCTTTTATATGCCGAATACAAGGACTGAGGTTTTCCTGCCAGATTCCTGGACTCATGCTCTGGACACACCTACCTGGCTAGGTATTAGAAATATCTATATCTATATGCTTTTTATTATGGCAAACTATGATATAAAATTTTAACCGTTTTTAAGTAGTGGCATTAAATATATTCACAATGTTGTACAACTGTCATCACTATCTGTTTCTAGAACATTTTCATCATCCCCAATAGAAATTCTGTTCCTGAGGCAAGAAAGACAGACAGAAAATTTAGGGGACATGGGAGGGATCTCACCCTGGAGTCTGATCTGAGTCTCACTGGCTGTAACTCAAGAACTCTGACTTAACTACTAAGAAGACTGCTGTGAGGACTGCCTGGATAGCAATGATATTTTGGAGAGATATTTTAAATGAAAGTGTTAAAATAGCTATACCTGGAGTTAAAATGTATGTGACCTTTGAGTTTAACCCTACTTTCTCTCAGTAATTCTTTGTTTCTTTGTGAACCTTACAAACAGGATCATAGGCCATTTTTGTAATTAGCACATGCCCTGGGCAATTCCGCTGTGGCTTTTTAAAATACAAAAACCTAGACAATGCACCTCCTGGACCACCCTATCTATAGTTTCCATACTGCTAAAGAGAAGTTTCTCCAATAGAAGGTGTACCAAAATGCTTCTATTTTAGATCCTGAACAATGGGAGTTCTTTCAGCCCGTTTTGACCCATGCTTCTGCCTTAATGCATTTCCCTAGAACAATGAATCTTGTAAAGCTGCCAACTGTATTGACCAAAGTTCATCCATCTTGAAAAGTTCTGGGACTGCCATCTGCAAAACAGACTACACCTCAACGGACATAACCTGGAAGGCCCAAGGCTCTCACGCTGGCAACCAAGTCATAAAGTTATTGGACAGGGTTGAGAGTCAACACACACTTCAGAGTGAAGTGTGAGTGTTTAGAAAGAAAGTAAAGCTCAGCACAGGGGCTGCCTCAGGTGTACCGGAGCCAAGGTGTGTGCCTACAGGGGCTTACTCCTCCAGGTGTTACCCTAGAGTCTTCTGGCCCCCACGGGGTTTTCCTGATTGGTTGGGAAGCAGGTGGGTGCTCAGAACATTCAGTGGGCTCAGACCTTACAGAATGTTCCCTATTATACTGGGCGCTGTGGCACACGCCTGTAATCCTAGAGCCTTGGGAGGTGGAGGCAGAAGAATCGCAGGTTCGAGACCACAGCCAGTCTGCGTAACTTATCGAGACCCTGTCTCAAAAAGTGAAAAAAAAATGGGCCAGGGGTGCAGCTCAGTGGTCCAGCACTTGCAGAGAATACAGGCGCAAGGCCCTGGGTTCAACCCCCAGTACCGGGAATAAAAAAAAAAAAAAAAAAAAAAAAGAATGCTCCCTGTTATGAGCGGGGATTTGGATGTCTCCTCTAACCCAGGGACAGGGTATGTGAGCCCAGGGGAAGTCTTATGTTTGGTGCTGGGGGCACTCGTGCAAACCTAAAGATCTTGACCGGAAAGGAGAGACAGAGAGAGATAGAGAATGGCCTTCCACTCCTTAAGGGCCGAGGAGCAGGCAGGGTCCCACTACTCCAGTCTTTAAGTAATGGCAGGGTGTAGCCGTGACCAGAAATCCTCATTTACTGGAGAGAGGAATGCCTTTCCATCTGACAGCCTCGATTTAGGTGTAGCAGGAGTAGAGTCAGAAAGTAAGATAGAGAGAACAGACTGGTCAGAGGTATGGTGGTGAAGAAACTCACCTGCTCTTAAGACATTAATATTCTCGTATATATAGTTCACAGATCTTCCATGGCCTAGAGCAAAGCCCAGAGAGACAATCCTGCCAACTATGCCACGGTGTTCCATCCAATAATTGACCAAACTTGGAGGCCACAGACTGGTCTTTATTCATACAATTTTATTTTATTATTTTTTGTGGCACAGGGGGTTGAACCCAGGGCCTTGCTCTTGCGTGCTTTGCAAATGCTGGACCACTGAGCTGCACCTCTAGCCCATTTTCTTTAGTTTTTGAGACAGGGTTTCTGTAAGTTACACAGACTGCCTCTGGTCTCAAATTTGCAATCCTCTTGCCTCCGCCTCCGGAGCCACTGGGATTACAGGCATGCGCCACCGTGCCCGGCTTATTCACACAATTATTAACTACCAATTTACTTGACCTAATCCAACCTAAACCCAATCACAAATCACACTAATCACACAAATATAGTGGCAGGTAAGGGTCAATTCAGGACTGTCTCTCAAACACCAGGTAACGTCCGGCACCAGATAAGAACTCACCATGGTGGGGGTCAAGCAAGGCGAGGCATTGGTGGTGGCAAAGTGGAGTTGAAGCAGTGGAGTCTCAGTAGTTGAAGCGGCAGAGTCACGGCGCTGTCAGAATCTTGATCCACGATCTGCGATCAGGAAGCAGAGTGAAAGTGCTGGAAGTTCGAGAAGAGCCGTCAGCCAGGCCTGCTGCGCAGCTGTTGACAGCTCCTTGCGGCTGAGGTTTGGGTGCCTTGACATCAGTCTCTTTGGATGTTATCTCAGTTACCAGCATAAGCGCCTTGGCGTTCCGGGTTATGCCCTTTGGGGTGTCGTCCATTTTGCAGTTTGCAGTTCCAGAATTTTCCAAGATGGATGAATTTAGGGCAATACTCCAGCCAGTCTCATCTACACAGGGGGAAATTCTTTGTGATGGAGAGTGTTTACACTTTGAATTGAGTTGTAGATCTTATCTTTTGAAAGATGTAACCCCAAGGATTTTTCAGGTGAAAATTTTAAGACCCACTCACACGGGGCTCCCAGAGCTGGGCACCCAGTACTGATATCAAAAAACAAGAGGGAACACGGAGCCAAGGGCTCTTAACATGAGTTAGATGCTATTCCCATTTCACAGATAAAGAAATTTAGCCAGTAGTGGTAGTGGACACCTGTAATCCCAGCACTCAGGATGCTGAGGCAGGAGAATCAATAGGAGTTTGAGGCCAGCCTGCTCTGCATAACAAATCAAGAAAAAGAAAAGGAGCTGGGAGTGGTGCACACCTGTAATCCCAGCGACTGGGGAGGCAGAGGGAGGAGGATTGCAAGTTAGAGACCAGAGGCAGTCTGTGTAATTTAGTGAGACCCTGTCTCAAAAAGTAAAAAAATGGCCTGGGGTGCAGCTCAGTGGTACACTTGCAAAGCATCCAAGCGCGAGGCCCTGGGTTCAACAACAACAACAAAAAAAAAAAAAAAAAAAAAAAGAAAGAAAAAAGAAAAAAGAAAAGAATTGTACTTTTACAGGGGTTACACTGCTCTCTCTCTCTCTCTCTCTCTCTCTCTTTTGGTACTGGGTGTTGAACCCAGTGCCTTGCACTTGCATGCTCTGCAAGTGCTGGACCACTGGGCTGCACCCCCAGCCCATTTTTTTAACTTTTTTTGAGACAGGGTCTCGCTAAGTTATGCAGGCTGCCTCTGGTCTCAAACTTGCTATCTTCCTGCCTCCGCCTCCCAAACTGCTGAGATTACAGGCGTGCGCCACTGTGCCCAGCAAGGGTTACACTGCTTTTCAGTGGGGGCTCTGATTTAATTTGAGGTGTACCGGTCTAATTCCAAGTCTGGTATGTTGATTCCCCTTGTGCTTTATAAAGCAGTATGTGCTCTGACTTTCAATAAGCATGAGTTAAATTAAATATTGAATCTAGCATTGTGGCTAAGGTTCAGAATAACAATTCCCTGACTTCATTTATGAGAAACATTTTAGGCCAGGTGCCTTGGTGTATGACTGTAATCCCAGGTACTTTTTTCTAAGGCAGAGAAATACTCTCAAGTAAAAGAAAGTCTCCCCTATGGATGTCTAAAATTCCATGTCACTAGCATAAGACAAATTAGGGTTAAAATAAAACTACAGGAGGTAAAAATGTCCTTCTCATCATTCTATCCCACCCTTTAGATTGGAGAGAGGGAAATGGGATGGTGAGGGCCAACCAACAGAGCAGAAAGATGATAGCCTGGCCTAGGATGGTGGCAATGGGAAGAAATGGGCTGATGTCAGTGATAACTTCGAAGGCATTTTAGAAAAGGGAGAGGTTTAGTTGCCTGGCTGTCTCCATCCATCCTTCTACAGGATCCATCCTATAGATGCTGTGGAAATCTCCGCCATAGACCTTCAGTCCACCTGGAGCGCACCCAGAGCTTTAAGAGACAGTTCTCCCTTGTCCCATGGCTTCTGCTTTAGGTCTTCGTATCCCTGGCCCCTGGCTGAGATTTAGCTCAGTTGGTAGAGCACTGCTCGGCAGTCTCGGAGGTCCTGAGTTTGATTCTCAGCACTGTAAAAGTGGGAGAAGGATGTAGCAATCCACTTCCAAGGCAATCCCGAAACAGTCAGCCACTGAAAACCCTTTGAGGGTCTCTATGAGTCGGATACGACTTGACAGCACCTAACAACAACAACAACAACAACAACAACATCCCTGTCCCCAGGCTTTCCTTGGCAGCAGATGTACCCTTGGCCACCATGCACAAAGCTGGAAATGCTGGAAAAGCTCCCAGGAGCAACCATGAGTCAACGGGCTACAGGGGACCATGGGTGTAGCCCTAGGGTAGAGCTTGTGCTTAGCCTGAGTGAAGCCCTGCATTCAATCCTCAGCACCACCAAAAAACCTAAGAACCAAACAGGACACAAGGGTTGGTGGATACATCCTCCTCCAGCTTCCTCTCCTTCCAGTGGGAGAATTTGGGGGTGTGTCCAGTACAGCTCTCAGAAGGGGCCAAAGACCAAACCCCATTTGTCTAAGGAGGAGCCCCACCCATTAGCACACATCACGTGTACTTCATTATGTTCCCTGCCTCACTTCCCCATTTGCTCACAGTGCTTCCTGGAATCACCTCTCATAAACCACTAGTACCTGGGAGAATCCAAAACTAAGACCCCACCCAGTAGGCCACCCAAGTAAACAGAAACCCAAGCAAACACAATGCTTGCTTTGCAGAGAGCTCAAAACCAACTTCCCCTTCCCTACTGATCTTACCCAGAATTTCAGGAGTTGCCAACGTCAGGATGTGGTAATAGTACTCACAGCAGAGGAATGGAAGGTTGACGGAGAGGGAGGAGGCAAAAAGAATATCTAGGTCTTATTTTATTTATTCTTTTTTGGATGATTATAGGAATTGAGCCCAGGGCCTTCGTGCTTGCAAAGGAAATGCTCTACCACCAAGCTATACCTCCAACCACACTGCTTGGGTTTTGGAAGGATGGTGGGGCCATCCACGGAGCTAGAGAATGCTGGAGGAGGGAAGTTTAGGGTAAAGACCATGGCTATACTGATTTCCTTCAGAGAGAGCTTTGCAAAGTGCATCTTCTCAATTGCTGAGTGTTTATTGCATGAGTAAGGCATGGCTAGGACCAGTTACATGATTTTTGGGGTCTATCACAAAATGAAAATCTGGAGGCCTTTTTCCAAAATTAATAATTTCAAGATGGCAGCCAGAAGGCATTAAGCCAAGCAGGGAACCCTCCCGAGAGCTGGACTGCTTTTAATATACAGCTGGCATGCCCATGAGGCCAGCCCTCACTATAGCTCCCACTTCTCATTCAGCCTGGTTCTCATCCAGCTGACAGGCCATGGGGGTCTGAAAGAAGAAAACACAATTATAAGAATTACCCTTAGCCAGGTGCAGAGGAGAACACCTGTAATCCCAGCAACTCAGGAGGAGGTAAGGGCGGGAGGATTGCAAGTTGAGGCCAGAGGGAACCTGGAGAATTTAGCAAGACCTTGTCTCAATTCAAAAAGTAAGAAAAGGGGCTGGGGGTGCAGCTCAGTGACAGAGTGCTTGCAAAGTATGTGCAAGGCCCTGGATTCAGCCCTTCAGTACCACAAAAACAAACAAACAAACAATAACAAGAAAACCAAACAAGGGTTGGGGTGCAGCTCAGTGGTAGAGCACTTGCAATAGTATGCGTGAAGCCCTGGGTTCAACCCCCCAGTAGCAAAAAACAAAACAAAACAAAAAAATGAATCATTCTTACCTTTTGGAGACTCATGCTAAAATACTTGCAAATGAAATGATAAAATATCTGGGCTTCGCTTTAAAATAATTCTGAGGATAATGAAAAGCAGATGGTATATTGTCATGAGCTCATTGTTGTTGAATGTGAGTAATGGGTACATGAGGATTCGATATAACGTGCTTTGTACCTTTGTGTATGTTTGACGTTTTCTGTAATTCAAAATCATTTTAGTCCAGTTGTGGTGGCACAGGCCTGTAATCCCAGTTACTCTGGAAGCTCAGACAGGAGGATCACTTGAGACTGGGAGTTCAAAACCAGCCTGGGCAACATAGCAAGACCCCGTTTCCAAAAAAAAAAAAAAAAAAAAGTGGTAACAATACCATATTAGAAATGATGGTATAGATGCTGGAATTTGGGGCTGATTTATATACCAGATATCATCCAACCTGTACCAGACCAGCAGTATTTTTCAGATTTATACATTCTACTCTGGAATTTGTATATTTATAATAAAGTCTTCAAAAAAGATCAAAAAAAAATTTTTTTTTTTTTCGGTACTGGGGGTTGAACCCAGGGCCTCTCGCCTGCATGTTTTGCAAGTGCTACACCACTGTGCTGAGCCCTCAGCCCATTTTTTTTACTTTTTGAGACAGGGTCTCACTAAGTTAAGCAGACTGCCTCTGGTCTCGAACTTGCGATCCTCCTGCCTCTGCCTCCGGAGATGCTGGGATTACAGGCGTGCGCCACTGCGCCCAGCTCTGTTTTTTTTTTTTTTTTTTTTTTTTTTGAGACGAGGTCTCACTACGTTGTCCAGGCTGGCCTTGAACTCTGAGCTCAAGTGATACTCCTACTTCGGCCTCCCAGGAGTCTACCAGTGTGCGCCACCACACCAGCTTCCAAAACATTTTTATCATGCTGAAAGGAAGCTTGTCCTGTTGAACAGCTGCTTCTCATTCTACCTTTCCCCCAGCCCCTAGCAATCACCAATCTGCTTCCTATGGATTTGTCTATTTTGGACATTTCATATAAATGGAATAATACAATATGTGAGCTTTTGTATGTGACTTCTTTCCCTTAGTTTTTTATCCATGTTGTAATACAGGTGGGCCAATAATATTCCATTGTCTGGATATACTACATTGTGATTATCAAGTCAGTAAACAGTTGATGAACATCTAGAGTGTTCCCACCCTTTGGCTACTGTGAATAATGCTGCTCATGCAAATAATTCATTTGCATATTGGTGTTATTAATTCTTTGAGGTATATGCCTAGAAGTGGAGTTGCTGGATCAAATGGTAATTCTCTAACTTTTTGAGGAACTCCTTTACGGTCTTCCATAGTGGTTGTGGGCTGGGATTTAGCTCAGTTGGTAGAGCGCTGCACTGCGGTCTCTGAGGTCCAGAGTTCAATTCCCAGCACCCCAAAAATGGGAGAAGGACTTGGCAATCCACACCTGGCAATCCACTCCCAAAGCAATCCCGAAACAGTCAGCCATTGAAAACCCTATGAGGGTCGCTATGAGTTGAATACCGACTCGATGGCACTTAACAACAACATAGTGGCTGTAGCATTTACATTCCCACCAGCAATGTCTGAAGACATCAATTTCTTCACATCTTTGCCAATACTTGGTATTTCCCATTAAAAAAAATGTAGTCACGCTAGTGGGTGTGAAGTGGAATCTTGTGAATCTTTAATGCGTTTTTTCTTTCCATTCAGTTTGACATTTTTTTCTGGCTTTCAAAACCATCTTGATTGCAATCATTTATGTAAAATGTTTTTCCTGATAATGAATGGTCTGCAATAAAGCGTTGACTGTATCTGGGCTACTCATGGTGTGGTGTCAGGTCCCAACCTCTAATGACATGCTGTGTACTTGGCTGCTGGAGGTCTGTCTTCACCTCGGTAACCCAGGATCTCAGAGCCCAGTCAGACTGGGAGTTGCAGTCCCTGGGGGGGAAGCAGGCTGGACTGCTGGGCAGATCCTGGGTCGGGAGGTGAGTGGCTGAGGACTTCACCTTCTCCCTGACTCTGATAGAATTATTTAGGCTCTGTGTTAGTCAGCTAAGGCTGCCATAAAAAATACAAGACAGGTGGCTGAGCAACAGAACTTTGTTTTCTCACAGTTCTGGAGGGCGGAAGTTCAAGGTCAAGGTGTGGGCAGCTGTGGTTTCTGTGGAGCCTCTCTACTTGGCTGGCAGATGGCCTTTCCTCTGTGTCTACATCCCTGGTGTCTCTTCCTCTTCTTATAAGGAGGCCAGTCATATGGGATGAGGAGTCTGCTCTTATGCCCACCCTCGTTTAACTCTTTAAAGACATGATCTCCAAATACAGACACATCCAAGAGTACAGTATCAAAAATATGCATTTTGGAGGGACATAATTCAGTCCCTCTGAGCTTTCCTTAACTATCATGGCAAAGAAAATAGAAATCAACCTTGAGAAGTTTATTGAAACTGACAAGTAAAATATCAGTGGTGGGCTATGCTGCTCACTTATTGGCCCATTGAGCCAGACCAGGCGAACCTTCAGACAGAAGAGGCTGGCTCTCATGTAGAGGCTACCACCAAAGTCTTCTTTGCTCCTCTTTCTTTCTTTCTTTTTCTTTCTTTCTTTCTTTTCCTTCCTTCCTTCCTTCCTTTCTTTCCTTCTTTCCTTCCTTCCTTCTTTCTTTCTTTCTTTCTTTCTTTCTTTCTTTCTTTCCTTCCTTCCTTCCTTCCTTCCTTTCCTTCTTTTTCTTTCTCTCTCTTTGTCCTTCTTTCGTCTTCCTCTCTCTTTTTCTTTAAAGTTTTAATAACTTTATTGTGCTTTACAACGTCGGTCTGCTGTTGATGGAGACAAAAACCAAATCTCAAACGATTTATGGGAAGCTGGCTCAGTGACAACAAATGGCCATGTCCAGCAGGCTGGGAGATGGTGCATTAGAAGGCAGGAAGTACCCAGCATGAGGACTCACCAGGGTCTGGCCCCGCGGGTCTACAGGATGCCCTGTTGTTGTTGTTAGGTGCCGTTGAGTGAAGTCTGACTCATAGCGACCCTCATAGGGTTTTCAATGGCTGACTGTTTTGGGATTGCCTCGGGAGTGTGTTGCCACGTCCTTCTCCCATTTTGAGGTGCTGGGAATCGAACTCGGGACCTCAGAGACTGCAGAGCAGCGCTCTACCAACTGAACTAAATCCCAGCCCCACAAGATGCCCTATAGATGTGGAAATGGCTGGTGGTTGGTTTGTTCTCCTTTGCAATGCCACGTTGGTACCCAAATATGGTAGCGGAGACAGAAAGACTCTGGCAGGCCTCTAGAGCTGGGGAAAGCTCCGTGGAGCCAGGGGGTGACACAGTGTCTACAGGGAAGCCCGGGTCCTGGGGGTCCCAAGGCCAGGCTGCAGCTGCAGCTGTCACTGCATCCATGTCGGAGTCTGTGTCTGCTGGGCTGCCCGGGAGGCCATGACACTCCAGCTCCCAGGACATGGCCGGAGAAGCTAGGCTCCACTGCCGACAAGAACTCCTGAGGCTGGGTGGAAGGAGGCTGTAGGCTTCTAAGCTGTCCACATGCTGCAATTCAAGCAGACAGAAGCTCCCCTGCAGTTCAGCCCCTGCCAGATGGGCGACGTGAAGGTGGCACAGGTCGGAGCCTTGTTGGCCTACCTGCTCCACGCACTGCCTCAGGGCCTGGCACTGAGGGCATGTGGCCTGGTGTCCTAAGAACCACCTGCATGGGGCGCTCCTTCAGCTTGAGCCTGGCAGCCAGGGCCTCTGACTCTCGTAGGCAGGGTTCGCGTCCGTCCCACAATGCTTCTCCAGCTCCCCATGGTGAGCTTTGCTGTCGATTTTGGCAGAGGATTACGGGGAGTCTGGTAATCCAAAGTCTTTTCATTTCTTTGGCCCAGGTAGTTATTATTGGGATCAAAAGAGAAAATGCATTTGAAACGGCATTGAAATTATAAAACATTATAAAAACAAACCTTCAGCATTAGTATTGCTTTTGTTGTCCGTATGATGCAATCTCAGCTAAGACAGGAAGTTATTAATTTTGTCACTAAGTGCCACCTCCTTGGGCGCTTCGCTTTTACCATTTGCCACTAAATTAGTAATGATTTGGCTTGGCTGCGAGTGACAGAAAGCTCCAAATAACAGTTACTTAACAAGACAGGCAAATTGAAAAATAGCCACTGGGCTCCAAGAAGTCTTCAGGGACCAGTCCTTATGGTTCAACATGGCGGCACCCACATCCTAGACTCCAGGATGCAAGGACAATGAAGAAGAGAAAAGAAAGGGGTTGGGAGCCACACAAACTTTGCATCCGTGCAACCTGGTGGCCTGAGCTTAGTCATGTGGTCACACTTACCTGCAAGAGAATTCAGCAAATATTTCAATTTTGGGTAGCTATGTGCGCCACTGCTGGGATTTAGCTCAGTTGGTAGAGCGCTGCACTGCAGTCTCTGAGGCCCCGAGTTCAATTCCCAGCACCCCAAAAATGGGAGAAGGGCCTGGTAATCCACTCCCAAGGCAAATCCAAATCCCAAAACAGTCAGCCACTGAAAACCCTATGAGGGTTGCTATGAGTTGGATACCGATTCAACAGCACCTAACAACAACAACAACAACAACAACAACAACATGTGCACCACTAAAACTTCTATTACTCGGGAAGATGAGAAAAACAAATATTGCTGGGAACTGGGAGTCTCTGTCTTATGCTCCTGAAATTCTCTGGGCTTCAGCAGTTATGTGAATCCATACATAAGATATTGACTGAGCCAAGGAATATAGCAGGCAATACTTTGACAGGTGCAGTTGTATATTAAAAAGTGCCTTGTTTCAGGGTCCACAGATTCCCAGGTGAGCCGCAACAAATAAACCTGGGCATATAGCTATGGAAATATGACTATGACTGAACAAAAAGAGCGCTGCAGAAAACATCAACTCAGTTCTGCAGGAAGCCTCCCAAGTCATTTCCTCCCTCGATCACGTCAGGATGTCCAGTGTTTAGAGATTTGCCCCAGGAGATTAGAACAGGGCATATTACAAGACAAAAGGCAAATAAACTCTGGATCCTTTAACCTGTCACCCATTAAAAGTATGTTTTCAACAGCTTTTTTCATCAAGCAGGAGATTAGGCCACAAGGTCAGAATGTTCACAGACTGGGAGTCCCTTAGCTAAAGCGAGTGGGGTTCAAGAGGGCTACGCAAATGATAAGCAAAGGCAAGAGGGGATCATTAATAAGGAGAAACCTCATCCCATAAAGGGCCCTTTGTAAGCCCCCAGAATCAACTCAGATGTGAGACAATCTGTCACAGCAAAATGACAGTGTCTGGTCTTGGTTGATGTAAAAATGACTAATTTTGGAGGTCACACAGCTGAGCAATACATTATGAGCTTCCCAGTAGCTTGTTGGAGACCACAGCTCTGATGTGTGGGTTGTGATAGCAGTTGCCTGGATTACATTGCAGAAACTGGAAGGCCACTTTGATAAACACTGACTGTGCACTAAGCTTACAGATATCTCATGGATGACTAAAATGAGTTCAAAGGCATGGCACCTCCCTTCATATCGTGTATGTCCCTTTTGTTACCTTAACCCTTCCGTCAGATTCTACTCAGCTCCGTGTGAAGACACGTTGATCATTTACAGTGTTTTGCCCAAGACTGTAACACAGGGTTAACTCGGCCTACTGCCCATTGTGGCTGGTATGTGTTTCTTCTACAGCCTTGTACTTTTTCGGCAGCTCAAGCACTTACATTCCCTCAACCTTATCACAGGCTCTGGCCAAACAAAGAGGCCAGGATGTTTATGTAAGACGATGACATCAACAACAGAAGAAACTTAGCAATTCCTGGGTCAAGTCACTGCGCGGTTGCCTGCAAACCTCAAGGATAGAATACTTGCACGCAGAAGGAAAACAGCTTTGGAAGCCTTACCCATGACTACACTATCACCAAGCTTTAGTCTACCCTCTTTAGCTCAGTTGGTAGAGTGCTGCTCTGCAGTTTCTGAGGTCCCGAGCTCCATTCCCAGAACCACAGAAACGGGAGAAGGACATGGGAACCCACTCCGGAGGCAATCCCGAAACAATCAGCCATTGAAAACCCTATAAATGTTGCTATGAGTCGGACTCGACTCCACGGCACCTAACAACAACAACAACAGAAAATCAATAAAAGCCTGCTGCTCCTTTTGTTCATTGAGCCGCAGCCTGATTCCCTGTCCCTATTACTGCTGTGTCCCTTCATCTCCAGCTATAGTTGGCCAGCTTGGGCCAGAGTCTTAATAAAGGGTCCTTGCCTGCCTTGTTTATAATACGAGGTTTGGTCTCATTTCTACTATTTTATGCCCTAAGATCTTGCTGTCTAGGATCAGTGCCATCAAGGGCCACAGGAGGAACATCAGGCTTTGTTCAGCAGACAGAAGCAAGAATGAGGGGATGCTGAAGGAAGAACCTTTTTTGGGGTTTCTTTTTTTTTTTTTTTTTTTTTTGCGGTACTGGGGGTTGAACCCAGGGCCTCGCTCCTGCATGCTCTGCAAGTGCTGGACCACTGAGCTGCACCTCAGCCCATTTTTTTTTTTTTTTTACTTTTTGAGACAGGGTCTCACTAAATTACGCAGACTGCCTCTGGTCTTGAACTTGCGATCCTCCCGCCTCCGCCTCCCGAGCCGCTGGGATTACAGGCGTGTGCCACCACGCCCGGCCTTTTTTTTGGGGGTTTCTGAGGGAAAACAAGGCAGGGCACAGCAACCAGGTTAGCATTGGATAGTTCTGGTTTTTGTGTCGTTTTGTTTTGTTTTTGGTACTGGGGGTTGAACCCAGGGTCTCAAGCTTGCATGCTTTGCAAGTGCTGGACCACTGAGCTGCACCCCCAGCCCATATTTTTACTTTTGTGAGACAGGGTCTCACTAAATTACTCAGACTATCTTTGGTCTCAAACTTGCAATCCTCCCATCTCCACCTCCCAAGCCGCTGGGATTACAGGTGTGTACCACCACGCCCAGCTTTTGTTTTGTTTTTGAGATAGGTTCTATGTAGCCCAGGCTATCCTGAAACTTGCTATGTATACCAAGGCTGGCCTTGATCCTCCTGCCTCAGCCTGCTGAGTGCTGGGGTTACAGGCATGCACCACCACACCTGGCTGGTGTTGGATAGTTTCAATAATTCCAGCAGGCTTTTTGCTGCAGAGCTAGGTGCTAGCTCATACCTGGCTTAGCTATCCCTTGAGGTGTGACCTAACTCTGAGTCTGGACCTCCCTGCAATGTCAGTGCATCATAAGGTACAGAAATTAAAAATGTGATTAACACACAGCTGCATTATGCAGATGACACAACTCTGCTTGCTGAAAGTGAAGAAGATTTGAAACATATACTGATGAAGATCAAAGAACACAGCCTTCAGTATGGATTGCCACTCAACATGAACAAAACTAAAATCCATACAACTGGGTGAGTATGCAATTTCATGATAAGTGGAGAAAAGATTGAGGTTGTCCACAATTTTGCTTTACTTAGTTCTATAGTCAATATCTACAGAAACAGCGGTCAAAAAATCAAAAGACGCATTGCATTGGGAAAAGCTGGGGCAGAAGATCTCTTTAAAGTATTGAACAGTAAAGATGTCACATTGAAGATGAAGGTGCACCTGACTCATGCCATGGTATTTTCAGTTGCATCATATGGCTATGAAAGCTGGACTTTGAGCAAAGGAGACAGGTGAAGAATCGATGCTTTTGAATTATGGTGCTGGAGACGAATACTGAATATACCATAGACAGCCAAAAGAACCAACAGATCTGTCCTAGAAGAAGTGCAACCGAGTGCTCCTTGGAAGCAAGGATGGCTAGACTACATCTTACTTATTTTGGACATGTTGTCAGGAAAGACCAATCCCTGGATAAAGACATCATGTTTGGGAGAGTGGCAGATCAACGAAAAAAAAAAAAAAAAAAGGAAAACCCTCCATTAGATGGATTGACACGGTATCTGCAACAATGGGTTTAAACACAAATAAGATCATGTGCCTGGCACAGAATCGGGAAGTGTTTTGTTCTGCTATACGTACAGTCACTATGAGTGGGACCCGACTCGATGGCACCTAACAACAACAACAATCAACCAACAAAGATGAGCAGCAAGCTCAGTCTGGAATGATGATTTCCAGACTTTCTTATAGGCAGTGAGACAGCATTGAATGATTTGAAGAGAACAGGCGTTGGGGTAGGGCCTGCGCTGAGTTCTGCTGGCAGCCATATGACTTTAGGAAGCATTCATATTATAGACAAAGCTCAACTTTATCCACAGAATGGGCAGAGTAGTTATAGCTACCCAGAACTGTCGTGAGAATCAAGTGAGATAACGTGTGTCCCTCTGGCTTTGAGGGGCCTTGCATGTCATCACACATCCCCACTGGGTTGGTCAAGCTGTCTCTTTGAGACACTTTTCTAGAAGGTTAGGTCTGGAAGCTTTTTTGTTTGTTTGTTTGTTTTCTTTTTTTTAAGGTGCTGGGGAGGGAACCCAGGGCCTCTTGCATACTAAGCAAGTGGTCTACCACTGAGCTACAGCCCCAGCTCAGGCCTCAAAACTTTGATTGAACTTTACATCCCACTTCTATCCCAATTGAGTAACCAGATATTAATAATTGGACTCTACGTTGGAACTCACTCACTGTGTGGGTAATATACCTTGTCTATAGATTGTGAGTCTGCAGCCATAGCCCTGTGGCATCTGATCTCGTCAGATCTCGGAAGCTAAGCAGGGTCTGGCCTGGTTAGTACCTGGATGGGAGACCACCTGGTAACACCAGGTGCTGTAGGCTTGGGAGACGGACCCAGCAACCCACTCGCAAAAATCATTCCACTATTGAAAATCCTATGAACAGCAGAGAAGCACTGACGATAGTGTTTCTCCTGTTGTATGTAGGGTTGCTATGAGTCAGATACCAACTGGACAGCACCTAACAATAACAACATAGGTTGTGTTTCCTGTGAGATGTGTTAGTCTTCCCAACTTAATCATTATGAAAAAGAAAAAAAGAATTCTCTATGTGGCAATAACCCATGTGATCCATGAACTCATACTTTGATCATCTTATTTTAACCGTATGGTTATCTTTTTTGTGTGTGTGTGGTACTAGGGGTTGAACCCAGGGCTTCACGCTTGCATGCTTTGCAAGTGCTGGACCACTGAGCTGCACCCCAGCTTTTTTTTGTTTTTGTTTTTTTTTGTTTACTTTTTTGAGACAGGGTCTTGCTAAGTTACGCAGACTGCCTCTAGTCTCGAACCTGTCATCCTCCTGCCTCCGCTTTCCGAGCTGCTGGGATTACGGGTGTGTGCCACCATGCCCAGCTCCAGGTTATCATTTCTCATATGATGAGCAGCAGCGATAGTGTATTTATACAATGATCTGAAGTCCATGAAGAGTAGGTCATTTATTTATTCAGCATCTATTCCATGGTAGCCACTCAGCCCAGAGATATATAACTGAACAAACTCACAGAGGTTGTTTTGTTTTGTTTTGTTGCTTGGCAGTATTGGGGGGTTGAACACAGGGCCTTGTGCCTGCTGGGCAAATGCTTACCTGGACTGCACCCCTAGGCCCTTTTTTATTTTTTATCTTGAGACAGGGTCTCGCTAAATTATGCAGGCTGCCTCTGGCTTTAAACTCATGATCCTCCAGTCTCAGCCTTCGAGTTGCTGGGATTATAGGTGTTCGCCATGGTGCCTAGTGCCTGGCTCACATACACAGAAGTTCCTGCTGGTGTGGAGACTGACTTAAACGTAGAGATGAGTCAGGGTGACAAGGATGCCAGAGATTAAGTGGTCACGGAAACAGCTCTTATGCCTTCACTGTGTTGACAGGCTCTGTGCGAGGGCTTTCCATGTATTATCCTACTTAATCCCCAGAAAACCCCCAGGAGGCAGGTATTGTTATTGTCCCCAATTTATAGATGAAGAAACTGAGAGATTATGATGCTAGTAAATGGCAGAAGCAGAACTCTGAGCTCTTAGTGGCTATGGCATGATGTGTTCTTCCTGCCATTTTTAATACAGCCTGTAGCTGATGGAATTAAAATTGTATATAAATCAAGGGGGTTTAAAAATGCAGCTCTTGGGTTGGGAATGTAGCTGAGTGGTAGAGCAGTTGCCTAGCATGCATGGAGACTGGACTTGATCCCTAGCATCACAGAAAAAAAAAAAGAAAGACATAGAAAGCAGTAGCTCTTTGTAGTAATTTATATTGCTTGTGTGTCCCCCACCCGCCCCCGTGGTACTGGAGGTTGAACCCAGGGCTTCACGCCTGCATGCTTTGCAAGTGCTGGACCACTGAGCTGCGCCCCAGCCCATTTTTTAACTTTTTTTTTTTTTTTTTTGAGACAGTGTCTCGCTAAGTTACAAAGACTACCTCTGTTCTCAAACTTGCGATCCTCCTGCCTCTGCCTCCCAAACTACTGGGATTACAGGCATGTGCCACCGCGCCCGGTTTGCTCATGTTCTTTAGCATAGAATATTCCTGAAAGTGCACTTTATGTGAATGAGGCCTGTTCCTGGGAAAACTGCTTAATCACCTTCTCTGTCCTGGAAGCCAAAAAGCTCCAAGGCAGACTGCAGGAAAGCCTCTCTCATCAGAGGCCTGTGTAGCTTGCTTTGCCCTGAATTGTTCTTTGGCAGAGGCCTTGAGAATAACTCAGCCCTCACAGGTTGGGAACTTCTGAACTTGGAGCCTTGGAAAACATCAAGAAACACAGTTGGCCATTGAGATTTAGAGAGATACTCGAAGAAAGCGTTATAATGTTACACATGTACACCCCTTTTTAGTCATATTTCCCCATAACATGTGATGATGCATTGGCTGGAACAGTTGCTAAAATGTCCTTATTTAGACAACATGGTGGGCAAGGTCTGACCTGATCCACCACTGAATTGCACGCTGTAGGCTAACTTGTCCCTCCCTTTCCTTCTCTTTCCTTTCCTCCCTCTCTCCCTCCCTCCCTCCTTTCTCTTTTTTTCTTTTTTTTGTGTGCAGTATTGAGGGTTGAACCCTGGGCCTCGCGCGTGCATGTTTTGCAAGTACTGTGCCACTGAGCTGCACCCTCAGCCAATTTTTTTTAACTTTTTTTTTTTTTACTTAAAAAAAATTTTTTTTTGAGACAGTGTCTCAGCTGAGTTATGCAGACTGCCTCTGGTCTTGAATTTGCAATTGCGATGCTCCTGCCTCTGCCTCCAGAGTCACTGGGATTACAGGCATGCACCACCGTGCCCAGTTTCTTTCCTTTCCTTTCCCTGCCTGCCTGCCTGCCTGCCTGCCTGCCTGCCTGCCTGCCTGCCTGCCTGCCTGCCTGCCTTCCTTCCTTCCTTCCTTCCTTCCTTCCTTCCTTCCTTCCTTCCTCTCTTTCTTCCTCTCTTCCTTTCTTTCTTCCTTTCTCTCTCTTTCTTCCTTTCTTTCTCTCTCTTTCTCTCTCTCCTTTCTTTTGTGTTAGGCATTGAACCCACATTCTTGTGCATGTTAGGCAAGTGCTGTACCACTGAGCTATACCCTAGCCTTTTTTCTTTCCTTCTTTCTCTTTTTCTTTTCTATTTTTTCCTACTAAGAACTAATACTTTTTCTTTTTGTCTGTCTTTCTTTCTTGTTCTGTTTTTTATTTGTTTGGTTTGACTTTTAGGGGGAGAGGGGAATGCAGGGCAGGGTCTTGCTGTATAGCCCAGCCTGGCCTGGAACTCATTATGTAGTCGAGGCTGGCCTTGAACTTGAGTTGATCCCCCTGCCTCAGCCTCCAGAGTGCTGAGATTACAAGCATATGCCACCACACCCCAACAAAGAACCATTACTTTCTTAAGCACCCCCAATTTCTCTTCATTTCCAGGACATATGTTGGCTTCATATTGCAGACTGTGTTTCTCAGAGTTGACGTGTTTGTCTGTTTGTGTGAGTGACTGCATATCCACTTATAAGTAGGAAGCACAAAGACCAACTAAGCTCCAGGTTGATGGGTAAATGAGGGTCCTTCCCAGTGTGACTACAGCTCACCCCTGAAGGAATAAGAGTCAACTTCATGGCTTGGTGAAGTTGGAAATGACTACCTGACATTTGCAGCTGAACTGCTGATGAAAAGTTAAAATTAGCAATGCCACTGTGCCAAGATCATCATTGGTATAGTAATGATATATTGCTGTGCAAGAAATAACTCCAAAACATAATAGCTTAAAACCAAAGTGATTCACTATCTCTCTTGGCTTTTGTGGGTTAGGAATACAGAGTTGGTGCAGCAGGGATGATTGATCTCTGCTCCACGACGTCTGGGCCCCAGATGGAAGACAGTGAGGCTCTGGGCTGGACTCATCTGAAAGCTCCTCTCCTTCCATGTTAGGGTTCATGCACACATGGCTGGCTGATGGCTGCATGTTCTGTCCGATCACCAACCAAACTTGTCGACACAACATTATCCTTTCGTATCTTTTATTCACTCAATCATTTATTATCAAATTCCAATCCAGTCACAGGTTTTAAGCTTCATCCCAATGGGGTGGCAGGTAAGGGTCAATTCAGGATTGTCTCTCATGTGGCTTAGGAGTCACACGTCGGGGGAAAGTGCCACATCTGAGCCCAAGTCCTCATTGCTTCAGGGAACCCCAGCGGCCATATGGACTCAGAGAAGAACTCACCCTGGCAGGGGTCAAGTAAGGTAAGGCATGGGTGGCAGAGCAGAGTGGAACGGTGGAGTCGTGGCATCAGCAGAGATTCGATCTACAATTGGGTGGCAGATTTGAGGTGTTCAGAGTCCCAGAGGAGCAATCAGCCCAGTGTGCTGAGCAGCTTCTGAGAGCTTCTTGCAGCTAAGGTTTGGTTGCCTTGGGCATTTGGGGTTATGCCTTTTTGGGTGTGGTCCATCTATCAAAGTCCCAGAGTTTTCAAGATGCATGAATGTAGGTCAATACACTGGGACCGAAGTATGATGGTCAGAATATCCACATGTAGTCTTTCCATGTAGTTGGGCTTCCTCACAAAATGGTGGTGCAGTTGAAAAGATATGTACACACACACACACACACACACACACACACACACACACACACACCTCCAGGGATATCATTGCTGATGTTAGATGGATATTAGCTGAAAACAGAGAATACTAGAAAGATTTCTATTTATGTTTTATTGACTATGCAAAGGCATTTTACTCTGTGGATGAAAACAAACTTTGTTGTTGTTGTTAGGTGCTGTCGAGTCGGTATCCGACTCATAGCGACCCTCTGTACAACAGGGGAAACACTATTGTCAGTGCTTCTCTGCTGTTCGTAGGGTTTTCAATGGGAGATTGATTTTTGGGAGGGGGTTGCCAGGTCCTTCTCCCAAGCCTACAGCTTCTGGTGTTCCCAGGAGGTCTCCCATCCAGGTACTAACCAGGCCCAACCCTGCTTAGCTTCTGAGATCTGACAGGTTCGGATGCCACAGGGCTACAGCTGCAGGCCAAAACAAACTAGGGATAACATTACAAGGAATGGGAATACCAGAACCCTTAATTGTACCCATGAGGAATCTGTACACGGACCAGGAGGCAGTCGTTGAAACATACCAAGGAAACACTGCCTGGTTTAAAGTCAGAAAAGGTGTGTATCCAGGCTGTATTCTTTTATCATACCTCTTCAATCTCTATGTTGAGCAAATAATCTGAGAAGCTAGACTCTATGAAGAACATGGATGGCATCAGAATTGGAGGAAGTCTCATTAACTACCTCCATTACACAATTGTCAAAATTTTGCTCGCTGAAAGTGAAGAGGATTTGAAACATTTACTGATGAAGATCAATGAACACAGCCTTCAGTATGGATTGTGCCTCAACATCAACTAAACAAAAATCCTTACAGCTGGGTCAGTAAGCAACTTCATGATAAATGGAGAAAAGTTTGAAGTTGTCCAAGATTTTGCTTTACTTGGTTCTATAATCAACACCCACAGAAGCAGCAGTCAAGAAATCAAAAGATGCATTGCATTGGGAAAAGCTGTTGCAAAACACCTTTTTAAAGTGTTGAAAAGGAAAGATGTCACATTGAAGACAAAGATATGCCTGAGTCATGACAGGGTATTTTCAGTCACATCTCATGCTTGGGAAAGCTGGATTTTGAATAAGGGAAACAGAAGAGTTGATGCTTTTAAATTATTGTGCTGGAGACCAATATTGAATATACCATGGACTGCCAAAAGAACCAACAGATCTGCCCTAGAAGAAGTGCAACCAGGGTGCTCCTTGGAAGCAAGGATGGTTAGACTGCATCCCACATATTTTGGACATATTGTCAGGAAGGACCAATCCCTGGAGAAGGAGATCTTGCTTGGGAGAATGGCAGGTCAACAAAATAAAGAAATACCCTCAACTAGATGGATTGGCACAGTGGTTGCAACAATGGGTCTTAAACATAAAAAAGATTGTGTGCATGGCACCATGTCAGGCAGTGTTTTATTCTATTGTAGATAGGGTTGCTATGAGTCGGACCCAACTTCACAGCTCCTAACAACAACTATCTATCTATCTATCTATCTATCTATCTATCTATCTATCTATTTATTTATTTGGGAGAAGGATGTAGCACCCCACTCTCAAAGCTCGATCCTGAAACAATCTGCCATTGAAAACTCTATGAGTGTTGCTATGAAATGAACCCAACTTAATGGCACCTAGAACAACAAATACAGATAGATAGATAGGTAGATAGAGCCAGCTCCACATTGTCATCTTTTTTACTGTCTAGCCTCAAAAGTTACATAGCATCATGTCTCCTGTGCTCCATCAGTTAGGCCAGTTACCTCTCAGATAGCAGGTGTAGGGTCCCATTGTGGGAGAAGCATGTGAGGCGAGGTAAACATATAGATGTGGCTATTTTTGGAAAATACAATCTGCCGCGGATGCACAGATGGTACTGAACTAACACTTCCTGGGTAAATCTGTGAGTCCCAAATACCTGCTCTCAAAGAAGTTATACTGTAGCCAATGAAATAAAACAGAATCATAGAATTCTTACTAAGTAGCCCCTAAGATCAAACAGAATCATAGAATTCCTACTAAGTAAGATCAACTAACTCCTTAGCTGTTGTTTATCACCCACGGTATCCAGAGGTAGTCTAACGAGGTTGTGTGCCTTTCATGACAGTCCCCTGGGTCCCCACGTACACACATAGTGAGGCATGTCCTCTGCTAACTCCACCTGCTGTGAGTCCCCCACCTCTGGCACTCAGTGGGCATTTGGAGAAGTACGGAGCTAGAACCAAGCCGACTTAACTTCCGGTTCCAGCTCAGCTTCTTACCACTTGAGTGATCTTCGACAAGAAAACTAATCTCTCCAAATTCTTGTTTACTCCTTTTTTTTTTTCTTTTACAGTACTTGGGGGTTGAACTCAGAGCCTCATATGTACTTTATAATTGCTCTATCACTGGGCTGCACACCTGTCCACTTTTAATTTTTTATTTTGAGTCAGAGTCTCGAGAAGTTACCGAGGCTGCCTCTAGTCTCGGATTCGTGATCTTCCTGCCTCCATCTCTTGAGTTGCTGGGATTACAGGCATGAGCCACCACACTTGGCTTCTGTTTACTCTTGCGCAATGGAAGCTGAGTGTAGCTCAGTGGCACAATGCTTGCCTACTATGTGCCAGGCCCTGAGTTCAATCCCTAGCAGTGTACGGAAAATTATCTGAAAACTCAGATACATAGTAAAAGATCAGCGCGTGCTCTTTCCATGTCAGCTGGAGCACTGTCTACCCAAAGGCCTATCTGAGAATCACCTGAGTCTCTAGGAGACGAATCTTTGTCTTTCTTTCTGTTTACTTATGTCCAAGGGCCAGATTCCCCAAACTTCAGTGTTGACTTGTAGATTCCCAAGAGTGACAGAGGTAATTCCTAAGGTGGTAGCCTCCTTGCTCCCTAGGACACTGGCCAGTTTGTCTGCAATTGAGAAAATGTTTGAAAGATGCCTTTCCTGTCGGACCAGGTGGATCTCTGCTCACCAAACTCTCCTTTGAGCCAGCTTTAGTGACCTCCTGGCGCTCTCCTGAATTGTTGTTGTTGCTGTTAGGTGCTATCAAGTTGGTATCCGAATCAGTGATCCTACGTACAACAGGCAAAACACTATTGTCAGTGCTTCTCTGCTGTTCATAGGGGTTTCAATGGCAGATTGATTTTTGGGAGTGGGTTGCCAGGTCCTTCTCCCAACCCTACAGCATGTGGTGTTCTTAGGTGGTGTCCCATCCAGGTACTAACCAGGCTCGACCCTGCTTAGCTTCCGGGATCTGATGGGATTTGATGCCACAGTGCTATGGCTGCAGACTCTCCTGAATTAGTTACCTACAAAATCCACACATGTTCATTCTGCAGTCGTATGAGTGAGGTTTGTACCTTTTTTAAAGTTATGCTTGATTTAATAGCTCAAAGTCCCATGCGCTATGTGGAAAAAGTAATAGAGTCACAGCAGTTCCCTGGAAGAAATCGGAAGAAATTCAGAAAGACGTTCTAGAAAGGCTCCTGAGAGTTGTGAGGGATAGTTTCAGAAGAGAGGAGGAGGCCTTTGAGAGCCAGGAGACCTGTGTGCAGGAGAAGGGCCAACGAAGGGAGAGAAGTCCACCGAACCAGCCAGAAGACTAACCACACGAAAGACTACAGACCCCCTCCCTGTTTCATCAGTTGGAAGTGACCGCGGTGAAAACCTCCAGCCGTTGTTATGGAGTTATGTGCTGCTGGCTTTTGCTTAGGTCTTTTTTTTTCTTCCAGTACTGGGAGTCGAACCCAGGGCCTTGCATTTGCATGCTGTGCAAGTGCTGGACCACTGAGCTGCACCCCCAGTCCATTTCTTTTACTTTGTGAGACAGGGTCTCACTGTTATGCAGACTGCCTCTGGTCTCGAATTTGCGATCCTCCTGCCTCCGCCTCTCAAGCCGCTGGGATTACAGGCGTGCGCCACTGCGCCCCGCATTGCTTGGGTCTTTTATTGGCTTGCTTTCTCGTCCTAGAGAAAGTCCAAATGTGCTCACTTCAGTTCACTGGGAAGTCTTGTTTGCATCTGCCCCAGCCTGCATGGGTGGCCTCTCATGGGTTTCGTTTAGAAAGGAAATGAAATAGTGCTGTTGGTCATAAAGGTTTTATTTTTTTTTCCTGGGCCCTGCAGAGCCACCAAGTAAGGAAAGCCTGGTGCAAACAGGAGGGCTTTGCATTACCAGCCTGACTGGGAACAGGTATGAAGAAGGGAGTTGCTTCTTGGCTTTGAAGTGTTCCTTTCGAACTCATCTAATTTTAATTCTGTAAATTAAAGAGCGACCAAGTACAGCTCTTGGAATCAGCCAAGCCCAGGCGTTGCGGGAGGCCTTGGCGTAGGGTGCCTTACTGGAAAATAAACGCTCTTCCCTTCTCCTCCTTTACTCTTTTGTTGCTGTTGGCTTCTCTACTAATGAGGTTTTAATGTTGTTTTGGTCTTAACATTGTGGCAAACTGTACGTAAGATTTGCTATTTTTATCTTCTTTTTTTTTTCCAGCGTCAGGAACTGAACCCATGGCCTCGTGCATGCTAAGCATGTGCTGTACCACGGAGCCACATCTCCAGCCTCCTAGGTTTGCCTTTTTTTTTTTTTTGGTGGTACTGGGGGTTGATCCCGGGGCCTCGCGCTTGTATGCTTTGCAAGTGCTGGACCACTGAGCTGCACCTTCAGCCCCCCCCCCCTTTGTTTTTCTCTACTTTCTGAGACAGGGTCTCGCTAAGTTACGCAGACTCCCTCTGGTCTCGAACTTGCGATCCTCCTGGCTCCACCTCCCAAGCTGCTGGGATTACAGGCGTGTGCCACGGCACCCAGCTGGGTTTGCCATTTTTAAGTGCACAGTTCAGTGGCTTTCACTGCATTTACATGGTGATGCAACCATCACCACCACCCATCTCCAGAAAGCTTTTCATCTTGCAAAACCAAATGTCTCTGTCAAACACTAGCTCCCCTTTCCTCTTTCTCCCTGGCCCCAGGCAGCCTCCGCTCTGACGCTATGGATTTGTCTATTTTAGATCCTGCATGTGAGTGGAATCATGACATATTCGTTTTTCTGCAGCTGGCTTCATTCACAGCATAATGTCCTCAAGTTTCATCCATTTTGTAGTATATGTCAGCATTTCCTTCCTTTTTAAGGCTCAGGAATATTTTATTGTATGTATATATCCCGTTTTGTTTATCCAGTTATCCATCAATGAACACCTGAGTTGCTCTGGCCTTTGGCTATTGTGAATAATACTGTTTTAAACGTGGAAGTTCAAATACTGACACGGTGTTTTTTTTGTTGTTGTTGTTGTTTTTTTATCATATTTATTTTGTTTTTTGAGATGCGGTCTTGCTAAGTAGCCCTGGCTGGCCTGGAACTTGCTATGTAGCCTAGGCTGGACTTGAACTTGCAATCCTCCTGCCTCAGCCTCCCCAGTTCTGGGATGATAGGCATGTGCCACCACGCCTAGCTAGCACACTTTAAAGCTGGATTCAGTGGTGCACATCTGTAATCAGACCTAGTTGGGAGGCTGAGGCAGGAGCATCACTTGAGTCCAGGAGTTCAAGATCAGCCTGGGCAACATATGGAGACCGCCACCTCAATAAATAAACAAATGCTGACTTTTTTCTATCCTCCAGAGATGGAGACTGCACCCAGGACCTTGCACTTGCTAGGTAAGTGCTGTACTACTGAACTAAATCTCTAGCTCCTATAAATGCCCACTTAACAACAACAACAACTGATAGGCATTTTCCAGGTTTCCAGGAAACCTCTGCAATACCCCTCAATCCCACAAAGGACTTTTTTTTTTTTTTTTTTTTTTGCGGTACCAAGGGTTGAACCCAGGGCCTCAAGCCTCCATGCTTTTCAAGTGCTGGACCACTGAGCTGCACCCTCAGTCCATTTTTTTACTTTTTGAGACAGGGTCTTGCTAAATTATGCAGACTGCCTCTGGTCTCGAACTTGCGATCCTCCCACCTCCATCTCCCTAGCCGCTGGGATTACAGGCATGCACCACTGTGCCTGGCGCCCCACAAAGGACTTTTGAAAACATTTTTGTCCCTTCTTAATCCCAATCAGACTTTTACCCACTTTCCTAAAGAGTGACATCACAGCTGTGACAAGCATCTCAATGTAGCATTTCTGTTTACCTCAGACCCAACAGACGTGGCTAAAAATCACTGCGCGACTTGAGGGGTGCTACTGCAGTCCTGCCAGCAATATTTCCCAACTTCCTCCATGTCTTGTTGGTATCAGACTCAGCCCCTGACCACAGGAAGTAGGCGGTGATGAAGCCGAGCACTCAGACTATTTATCCTAGGAATGTGAAAAGAAATCATTCAATGACTCGTTGTGGTGGTTGTTAGGTGTTGTCAAGTCATATCCAACTCATAGAGACCCTCACAGGGTTTTCAGTGGCTGATTGTTTTGGGAGTGGGCTGCCACATCCTTCTCCCATTTTTGCAGTCATGGGGATCGAACCTGGGTCGTCAGACAGCACAGAGCAGCATTCTATTAACTGAGCTACCTCCGTCAAAAGCTTATATTGAGGGTCTTGCCATCAAACTCCAGCTCCCTTTTGATGATAAGATCTTCAATATATAAGCTTTTTTTTTGTTTTTTCCCCCGTGCTAGTGATCAAATGCACAGTCTTGTGCATGCTAGGCAAGCCCTCTACATCCCCAGCTCTTTGTTTTCTATCAAAGACCCTCAGCTGATAAACTATTTAAAGGCTAATGCTTAGATTCTTTTGAGAAATACAGGAATACCCTAGGAGTTACTTGAGATGAAAATGACCTATGTTTATTATGGTCCATTTTTCACAGTACATCCCGGAAGCTATTTTTAGACCATGCCATAGCCAAAAGAAAATCGGTTTTCTGTATCCCTCTGTACCTCCATGTATTTGTCTTTGGGTCTGTCTGATCTGACCCTCTCTTTCTCAGACGAGGAGAAAGAAGGATTAAAGAAGGAAGCAGAGAGAAGAATGTGACAGAGTAGAATCTTCCACTGGGTCAAAATGAGCAAACTTCCAAAAGGATGTCTGTTTTTTGTTCCTAAGAGTGCATGCCTTTGTCCAAGAGCATGTTTCTAATTCCGTGCTTGTTTTACTGTCTCCAGCTCCTGGCGGAGGCTCAAAGTAAAGATTCACTCGAGTTGGAAAGTTATTCCCACGAGAATGAGCATAATTGCGTCTGCATTTTCCAGTATTTGCTTTTGTGTTTCCTTAAACGGGAGAATTCCTCCACCGTCAGAAATTCTCCAAGTTCTCGACACACTTCTCTCATCTGGGCCACAGCTCCGTGAGCCCTTTCTTCTGAAGCGCTGCTTCTCCACAAAGCGTTTCAAAATGTGGTGTGGGTCTCTTTTTTTCTGAACCACATCAAAGAACACAGATTGTTTCCTTTCTGAGAACAAACCTCTTCAATGACAAGAAAGAACAAGAAACTGAGCAGCCTGTCATCCCTATCAGGAAAGACAGCGGTAACCTTAATTATGACAGATGTTCCGCTTTTGCAATCTTTAGGCACTTTTCGAAATTTAAGCCCAAGTATAATAATGATGTCCTAGTGTGTCTGTAATGTGAAATCACACTTTCCTGCTCTAAAAACTCTTCCTGAACCTGGATTAGTAATTAATCCTTATAGGGAAGTTTAGTAATAACTATCATATATTTAGTGTAAAATTGTTGTTGTTGTTAGGTGCCCTGGAGTCAGGTCTGACTCATAGCAACCCTATGTACAATGGAATGAAACACTCCAATTCTGTACCAGGCACATGATCTTTTTTGTGTTCAAGACCATTGTTGCAGACACTGACAATCCATCTAGTTGGGGATCTTCCTTTTCTTTATTGACTTGTCACTCTCCCAAACATGATGTCCTTCTCCAGGAATTAGTCTGTCCTGACAACATGTCCAAAATAAGTAAGACACAGTCTAGCCGTCCTTGCTTCCAAGGAGCACTCTGGTGTCATTTCTTCTAGGACAGATCTTTTGGTTCTTTTGGTAGTCCATGATATAGTTAATATTCATTTCCCAGTACCGTAATTCAAAAGCATCTTTAACTGTCTCCCTTATTCAATGTCCAGCTTTCACAACCATGTGATGTGACTGAAAATACCATGTCATGACTCAGGTGCACCTTCGTCCTCAATGTGCCATCTTTACTTTTCAACACCTTAAAGAAGTCTTTTGCAATAGCTTTTCCCCATGCAATATGTCTTTTGATTTCTTGACTGCTGCTTCCATGGGTGTTGATTGTAGAACCAAGTAAAGCAAAACCGTGGACAACCTCAATCTTTTCTCCATTTATCCTGAAGTTGCTTACTGACCCAGTTGTAAGGATTTTTGTTTTGTTGATGTAGAGGCACAGTCCATACTGAACACCGTGTTCTTTGATCTTTATCAATAAATGTTTCAAATTCTCTTCACTTTTGGTAAGCAGAGTTGTGTTTTGTACATCATGTAGGTTGTTAATGAGTCTTCCTCCAACCACGATGCTGCATTCTTCTTCACAGAGTCCAGCTTCTTGGATTATTTGCTCAGTATGGAGATTGAAGAGGTTTGATGAAAGGACACAGCTCTGACACACACCTTTCTTGACTTTAAACCAGGTAGTATTTCCTTGTTTTCTTTGCACGACTGCCTCCTGGTCCAGGTACAGATGTCTCATGAGTACAATTAAGTGCCCTGATATTCCCATTTTTTGTAATGTTATCCATGATTTGTTATGATCCACACAGTCAAATGCCTTTGCATAGTCAATAATACGTAGATAGACATCTTTCTGGTATTCTCTGCTTTTGGCTAATATCCATCTGACACTAGCTGTGATATCCCTGGTTCCATGCCCTCTTCTGAATTCAGCTTGATTTTCTGGCAGTTCCCTGTCTATATATACTGTTGCAGTTGCTTTTGAATGACCTTTAGCAAAATTGTACTTGCATGTGATATTAATAGTATTGTTCAATACTTTCCACATTTAGTTGGATCCCCTTTATTGGGAATAGGCACACATACGGATCTCTTCCAGTCAGTTGGCCAGGTAGCTGTTTTCAAAATCTCTTGGCATCAACAAGTTAGCACCTCCAGTGCTGCATCTGTTTGTTGAAACATCTCTATTGGTACTCCATCAATTTCTGGAACCTTGTGTTTTGCCAGTTCCTTCAAGGTAGCTTCCACTTTGTCCTTCAGTACCATTGGTTCCTGGTCATATGGAATCTCTTGAAATGATTGGCCATCCACCAATTTTTCTTGGTATAATGACTTTGTGTATACCTTCTACTTTCTTTTGATGTTTCCTGTATTGCTTAATGTTTTCCCTGTAAAATCCTTCACTATTGCCACTTAATGCTTGAATTTTTCCTTAATTCTTTAAGCTTGAGAAAAATAGAGGGTGTTCTTCCCTTTTGGTTTTTTATCTCCAGCTCTTTGCACATTTAATTATAATAATTTGATTTTGTGTCCTCAATCTGCCCTTTGAAATCTCCTGTTTAGTTCTTTAACTTCCTCATGTCTTCCTTTTACTTTAGCTGCTCATTGTTCAAGGGCAAGTTTCAGAGTCTCTTTTCATATATAATTCAGTCTTTTCTCTTTTTCCTGTCTTTTTAATAACCTTTTGCTTCCCTCATTCATGATGTCTTTGATGTAATGCCATAACTTGTCTGGTCTTCTCTCATTCGTGTCCAATGCATCAAACCTGTTCTTGAGATGGTCTCTGGATTCAGGTGGGATATACTCAAGGTCATACCTTGTTCTAATTTTCTTCAGTTTTAGTTTGAGACTGCATGTGAGCAGTTGATGCTGTGACCACAATCAGCACTTGGTCTTGTTTTCACTTTTGATATTGAACTTTTCCATCATCTCTTTCCACAAATGTAGTCAGTTTGGTTCCTTTATGTGCCATCTGGTGAACTCCATGTGTACAGTCACTGTTTACATTGGTGAAAATATGTATTTGCAATGAAAATGTTATTGATCTGAAAAAATTCTATCATGTGATCTCCAGCATTTTTTCTGTCACCAAGGCCATATTTTCCAACTACTCAGCCTTCTTCTTGGTTTCCAACTTTTACATTCCAGTCACCAGTAATTATTAGTACATCCTGATTGCATGTTTGATTTCAGCTTGCAGAAGCTGGTAAAAATCTTCCCTATCTTCATTTGTGGTCTTAGTGGTAGGTGCCTACATTTGAATAATAGTCATATTAACTGGGCTTCCTTGTAGGCATATGGATATTATTCTATCATTGGCAGCATTGTATTTCAGGACAGATCTTGAGATGTCCTTTTTGATAATGAATACAACCCCATTTTTCTTTAATAGGTTCCTGGCTTATGATTATCTGGTTCAAAATGGCCCATGCCAGTCCATCTTAGTTTACTGATGCCTAGAATATCAACATTTTTGCACTCCATTTCCCTTTTGATGATTTCTAATATTCCTAGATTCATCCTATGTACATTCCATATTCCAATTATTAATGGATGTTTACAGTTACTCCTTCTCATTTTGAGTCATGCCACATCAGCAAATGGAGGTCTCTGGGGCTTTACTCTATTCTTGTCGTTAAGGTTGACTCTACTTTAAGGAGGCAACTCTTCCCCAGTAGTCTTTTGAGTGCCTTCCAATCTGAGGGTCTCATTTTCCAGAGTTATATCTGACAGTATTTCTTGGCTATTCATGGGGTTTTCAATGGCTAATTGTTTTTGGAATGGGTTGTTGTTGTTGTTAGGTGCTGTCAAGTCGTATCTGACTCATAGTGACCCTCATAGGGTTTTCAATGGCTGACTGTTTAGGGATTGCCTCGGGAGTGGATTGCCACGTCCTTCTCCCATTTTTGTGGTGCTGAGAATCAAACCCGGGACCTCAGAGACTACAGAGCAATGCTCTACCAACTGAGCTAAATCCCAGCCCCTTTGGATGGGTTAGCCATGTCTTTCTCCTTAGTCTGTCTTAATCTGGAAGCTCAGCTGAAACCTATCCACCATAGGTGACTCTGTTGGTATTTGTAATACTGGTGGCATAGCTTTCAGCATCACAGCAACATGCAAGCCCCTACAGTATGACAAACTGACAGACACATGGGGAGGGGGGATAAAATATATAACAATCCTAAATGTCCTTGGCAAAATGGCCAAATGAAATTAAAAATATTTACCAAAATTATAAGTATTTTTGTCTTTAACTCAGCAAGGGTATCTGTAGGACTTTGTTGTATAGATGCATATATACACACATCTTTATAAAATGATACATCTAAAAGATTATTTGTTGCATTAATATTTGTAAAAGCAAAATATTGGATATTACCCAAAGATTATAAATTCATCACATTATACACCAAGTGGAATATTATGCAACTGTTTAAAAGAGCACATTCTTATATATTGATATGGAGGAATCTCTGAGATCTATTACTTTAAAAAAGCTTTAAAAAACCCACCATCCATTCTTCCACCCATCCATGCAAAACTTCAATATAACATGTGTTGAACCCTTATTATGTGACAGGTACCATGTCCCTGATCTTTAGGAGGTCAGCCAAGCTGGGGAGAAAGAAATTTAAGCAATAGCACTACTACTACTAATAATAATAACAATGATTCAAAGTGATAAGGGCTATTGTTATTGTTATTGTTAGGTGCCGTCAAGTCGGTATCCGACTCATAGTGACCCTTACAGGGTTTTCAATGGCTGACTGTTTCGGGATTGCCTTGGGAGTGGATTGCCAGGCCCTTCTCCCATTTTTGCGGTGCTGGGAATTGAACTCCGGACCTCAGAGACTGCAGCGCAGCGCTCTACCAACTGAACCAAATCCCAGCCCCGATAAGGTCTATAATAGAATATTTTTCTTTTTTTCCAGTATTTGGAGGTTGAACTCAAGGCCTCACACATACTTTGTAAGTGCTCTACTATGACCACAGCCCATTTTTTATTTTTTATCTTGAGACAGGGTCTTGCTATGTTGTATAGGTTGCCTCTGGCCTCTAACCTGAGATCCTGCTGCCTCCGCCTCCCAAATTGCTGGGATTATAGGTGTGAGGCTATAATAGAAATATTTACAGAATATTTTGCTTTCTTAAATACTTGAGAAGAAAATATTTGGGATTCTCTGTCCCAAGAGGATAAAAGCAAAAAACTCAACATTAGAGAATTTCAACTGTACTGACACTTTATGTTTTCTTTTCTGAGATGGATACATCAAGGTGGGTATATGGGGCAAGGGACCTGCCAACAACAGGCAAGGAACAGAGGGTGTTATTTCTGCCTCAAGTGATCTCCTCCACTTACCCATTAAACATTTGCATGCTTGCAGAATCCTATACTCATAAACATGAATTAGATTAAATTTGTTATTGGCTCCAACATAATTTCTTCTTCTTCTTTTTTTTTTTTTTTTTTTTTTTGGTACTAGGGTTGATTTAGCTCAGTTAGTAGAGCACTGCGTTGCAGTCTTTAAGGTCCCGAGTTCAATTCCCAGCACTGCAAAAATGGGAGAAGGGCCTGGCAATCCACTCCCAAGGCAATCCCAAAACAGTCAGCCATTGAAAACCCTATGAGGGTCGCTATGAGTCAGATACCGACTCCACGGCACCTAACAACAACAACAGGGTTGAACCCAGAGCCTCACATGCACTAAGCAAGCACTCTGCCACTGAGCCACACACTCAGTTTCTTTCTCTCTCTCTCTCTCTTTTTTTTTTTTTTTTTTTTTTTTTGCGGTACTAGGGATTGAACTGAGGGCCTTGAGCTTGCACGCTTTGCAAGTGCTGGACCACTGAGCTGCACCCCCAGCCCATTTTTTTACTTTTTGAGACAGGGTCTCACTAAGTTATGCAGACTGCCTCTGGTCTTGAACTTTCGATCCTCCTGCCTCTACCTCCTGAGCCACTGGGATTACAGGCGTGTGTTACTGCGCCCAGACATTCTTTTTTAGTTTTTTTGGGACAAGGTCTCACTGTGGCCCAGGCTGGCCTGCAACTTCATATATAAATTAGGCTGGCTTTGAACTTTCATTGATCCTCCTGCCTCAGCCTCTCAAGGGCTAGGATCATAGGGGTGTACTATCATGTCTACATAGTTCTTTTCTTAATTATTATTTATTTTTTGAGATAGGGTCTCTCTACATTGTGCAGGCTGCCTCTGACCTCGAACCTGTGACTCTCCTGCCTCTACCTCCCTAGTCTCTGGGTTTACAGGCACGCACCACCATGCCAGGCTCACATTTCCCTTCTTTTCCCCTTTCCTTTCCGTTCCCTTCCCTGCCTTTCCTGCTTCTTTCTCTCTTTGCTTTCTGTCTGTCTGTCTGTCAGTCTTTTTCTTTCTTTTCTTTTTTTGATAATACCAAGTTCAAGTGCTTAATCTTTAACACATTCTTAACAATTTATTTTGACTTATTAAACATTTTTTGAGTGTCTCCCCATTCAAGAAACAGTGCTAGGCCCTTGAATAAAATAAAAACTAAATAAGACATAGTCTTTTTTTTTTTTTGCAGTACTGGGGGTTGAACCCAGGGCCTCGAGCTTGGATGCTCTGCAAGTGCTGGACCACTAAGTTGCACCCCTCAGCCCATTTTTTAACTTTTTGAGACAGGGTCTTACTAAATTACACAGACTGCCTCTGGTCTCGAACTTGTGATCCTCCTGCCTCTGCCTCCCAAGCCGCTGGGATTACAGGCATGCGCCACTGCGCCCGGCTATAAGACATCGTCTTAAAGCAGGAGCAAGAGTCATTAACCAGAATTCAGCACATCAAGTAAGACATGTTATATAGCCATGCTCCCCATAGCATCTTTGTAAGCAAGTAGTCAGTTCCTCACGCAAAGGTTGTCCAAAGTAGGACCAAACACGTTGGTTCTCCTGATGGAGGAGTACTTAATTTGGCATAGAGGTTGGTGTGGGATCAGTCAAGGTGACATTGGCTCTCTCCGTATCTACAGATTAACTCCTCACTGCCCTCTTTGTCTGAGTCTTTCACCGTTTGGATTTGAGAAGTATGGTTTCCTCAGGTAAAGAAAGACGTGCTGCCATGAATCAGCAATAAGTGTGAAAACGGGGAAGTCTGCCATTACAGAGAGTCCTGGAGTCATGAGAGTGGAGTTGTGAGAATGACTCTGAATATGTTGTATGGGGTGAGGGGACAGGAAGATGGCAGGAAATGAGGCAAGCTGGAAAAGTAGGTTGGGGCCAGATGGTGAGATAAATTTGGACCTATTCAATGGCAGTGAGGAGTCATCCATGCTTTGTAAGCATGCAACTGATATTCAGTTTGTGAAAGAGAAGTCAGTAACACAGAAGGACTATCGTTTGTGAGGTAAAAAAAGGCAAGATAATTCTGGATACCCTGTTAAGGAGCTATCACAATAGTCTGGAAACAGAGTGATGAGGGCCTGAACCAGAGCTGAGGGCATGGGGCAGGGTGGAGAGAGCATCACCTGGTCATTGTACAACAGTGAGGGAGAAATGTTCCCTCCAGGGAGAGAAGTTTTGGTCACCATAGGATGACCAAGCTCGGAAGACTGTGGAAGAGCAAGTTTGCGAGGCAAGTGATTCTTCTGGTTTGGACTGTGTGGAGTCTGAGGTATTTGTGAAACACCCAGAAGGAGGGGGCAGTAAGTTCATCTACAGATATGGAACTCTAGTGAGAGAGCTGGAAACACTGATTATATGTTAGTGTTATACATTGATTTATTTTTACAGTTGCATGTTGTATAATGATGTTCTGGTCAGCGATACTGGAGGTGCCAAAAATGTATGCACATTTTATTGTTGTTGTTAGGTGCCATTGAGTCATTATCTGACTCAAAGCGACCCTACATACAATAGGTAAAACAGTATTGCCAGTGCTTCTCTGCTATTCATAGGGTTTCAATGGAGGAATGATTTTTGGGAATGGGTTGCCGGGTCCTTCTCCCAAGCCTACAGCACCTGGTGTTCCAAGGTGGTCTCCCATCCAAGTTCTAACCAGGCCCGACCCTGCTTAGCTTCCGAGATCTGATGCCACACTGGTGCAGGCCTACATATTAAGAGATGTTATCTCTGTGTTACTTTTCAAAGTTGAGTTGAATTATGGTAGCAATGCGTAGTATGACAATTGCTTAAAAGGTGGCATTAATCAAATGGACACTAGCTCCACACATTTCTAAAACAGCACAATGGATGGTTTTCATCTCCAGATGTGCGTACGTTTTGTTGGCACCCCCTGTAGGCTGCATATACGACAGCTGTCCCACAAGACTGCATTGCCTGTTGCTATTGTGCCCAGCTTAGTTGTGTGAGTACACTCGGTGATGTTCGCACCGTGACAAAGCACAGAACTGCGCATTTCTCAGGACACAGCCCCGTCATGAGGTGACCCACAACCACGGGGGTGTATTCGTGAAATTTATCCCCAGTAGGAAGGTGAGAATTCTCCTGGAGAAAGAGGCCCTGGGGTCAACCCCCAGTACCGCAAACAAACAAACAAACAAACAAACCATGCTGCTCAGCCTCCGTGTACTTGAGGAAGACATCCCATTTCCATCAGCAATGGTTATTCACTGGCAGTCATTGTGAGGGAGAAATGGTCTCACAGAGGGCAGCACAAGTCAAATGCCTCCCAGAGGATGGTGACAGAGGCCTTCAAGGTGTATGTTACCAAGCCAGTAGGATAGGCTGCTCAGAGAAAGATAAGACCAGGGACCGGATCATGGGGGACGAAAGAGAAGTTAACAAACGAGAAATAATTAACAAAATGAAGAGGTTGCATGAGAAATCCAGGCATGGTGAAGCACACCTGTAATCCCAGCACTGAGGCAGAGGCAGGAGGATCATGAGTTTGGGACCAGCCTGAGCCATGTAAAAAGTTCAAGGGCTGCATAATGAGACCCCGTAGGGAAAATTAAGAAGGGAGAAGAGGCAGAGGTGGAGGAAGATGAGGAGAAGGGCTGTGAGAAAAAGGAGCACCTATATATACACAATGGAATACTATTCAGCAATCAAGAACAATGAAATAGGGTCATTCGCAGCAAAATGGATGGAATTAGAGAAAATTATTTTAAGTGAACAAACACAAGCTCACAAAGAGAAACAACACATGTTCTCACTCATATGAGACAGCTGACTCAAAATTACAAGAAGGAAAAATCCTACTCAAAGGTCAGATCACATTAAAAGGGGGGGAGGGAAGATAAGAATGAGGTCAATATAAATGGACTAGAAATCGCATGTAATTGTTCTAACAAGATAGAAACAAAGACTACTACAGGAAAAGTTTCTATCTTAAACAGAAATGGAACCCAAGGACATATAGAAAAATACTATATAGTAAAAGATAGAGAAGACTTGGATGGGAAACTTAGATGGGAAGGGGAGGAGGGGGGGAAACATAGAGGAGGGTAAGGGGTAACCTATATGAATAATGCTTATCAAATTGCATATATGAAAATTGTCACAATGAAAAGCATGTCAAAATGAATCACATTATGATGTACATTAAAAATTTCTAATTAAAAAAAAAAAAAGGAGCACCTGCTGGAATGGGAACCAGTACAAAAGCCAGGAGAAGAGTCAAGAGTCAATAAAGTCCTAGGCTACAGGCACACCAAGGAGGATAGGGGCACAAGAGAAGGCAGGATGGGGATTAGGTACTGTAGGGATTTTCTAGAAGCTTAGTAGATTGGTGAGAACCATGGAAGACCATACTGGGGTAGATTGGTGAGTGGAAGGCAGGGAAATCAAGGCAGTAGATGCAGATATTTTAAAGAAAATTATGTTGGTATCAAGAAAACAGGACACGAAGGTGAATGCAAGGGGCGCCCCTGTAATACCAGCAAAGGGGATGTTGAGGCAGGAGGAGTGTTAAGTGTGAGACCATCCTGGGCTTCACAGAGTTGGAAGTCAGCTGAGGTCACACAGTGAGACCCTGGGTCTAAAGAGAAAAAAAGAAAAGGAAAAAAATTAAAAAAGGTGAAAGCAAGCAAGTGAGCAGGACATGACTGTGGTTTTAAGGCAAGGTTGGATCATGGAAACAGGAGTGTGTTTGCAGACAAATGATTAGGCCCCAGTTGTGAGCACATAGTTGGAAGTAAGCTAATAAATGAAACAAACCCCCAGAAAGGGAAGTGAATGTGATTGTGATTATAGGAAAGATGGTGTTTCCCAACCTTCCTGGGTCTCAGAAATTACCTAGGGTGCTTGTTAAAAATAGATTCCTCTCTAACATCTCAGGATAGTCTGATTCATGAGGTCTGGGTTTGGGGCCTTGGAATTTGTATGTTTCTTAAGGTCGTGATGGCTAATAAGTTATTCTAATCATTTGAAACTTTGGGAAACACTGATCAGTAAGTATATCAGTAAAAGCCCAGTCAGAAAGGAGAACTCACTTTAGGTGTTTAAAACGGAGGAATCTAATACAGGGAGGCTGATTTGGAGCAAGAAGCAGGCATTTTGCCTGCTGATGTCACCACAGTCCAGCAACCACAGAAACATTATTCATAACAGGTAAAACCTGGACCAACGGGAATGTTTCTTAGCAGCAGAATGAATAAGATAGTTAAGTATTCAAAAAATGAAATAACTGCACAGAAACAAAACAGAAGGAGCTACTGCCATGGACTACAATGGGGCATGATCTCAGAAGCATAATGTTGAGCAAAAGAGGATTGATGTGGTGTTGACTCCATCTATACAAAGCCCCCAGAAAAACTAAATGTTATTTAGGACTCATACTTAAAAGATGTATTAGTCAGCTATTGTCATTGCAGCAGAAAAACCAACCAAAACAAGCTATGGAGGAAAAGTTTCATCAGTAGCTCACAGGTAGAGGATCAGCCCATAATGTTAGTGCAGTGGACATGGCGGCCGCAGGACCCATGGCAGACAACCTTTGTGGGCAGGAAACAGAGAGAGAGGAGCCGCAGGTACAGGATAAGTCTCCAAAGGCCTCTCCCCAGTGATTCACTTCCTCCAAGCTAGCCTGGCCTCCCAAAGGTCCACAACCTCTTAGGACAGTGCCCCCAGCAGGGGACCAAATGATATAACCTTTGGGGGACATTTTAGATGCAAACCATAACGGGAAGGAAAGGAGCTGATGGCTATGAAGCTCAAGATAGGCTGAGCTGTACTGAAGGAGAAAGTGGATCGTGATCCACTATATAAGCATGCCTGCATTTGTGTGTGTGTGTGTGTGTGTGTAGGTGGGTAGGCAAGAGGGACTGGGTCCTGGTATATTGGCAGCAATTTATGTCCTGCCTGATGTTATTTGCCTGTAGCTGTAGTCCTGTGGCATCCTATCCCATCAGATCTCAGAAGCTAAGTAGGGTCGGGCCTGGTTAGTACTTGGATGTGAGAGCACCTGGGAACACCAGGTGCTGCAGGCTTGGGAGATGGACCTGGCAACCCACTCTCAAAAATCAGTCTACCATTGAAAACCCTATGAACTTGGTGCAACCACTATGGAAATCAATATGGAGGTACCTCAAAAAACTAAAAATAGAACTACCATATGACCCAGCTATAACACTATTGGGAATTTACCCAAAGGGAGATGAGTCATCATACCACAGAGACACCTGCATCTCCATGTTCAATGCAGCGCTTTTCACAATAGCAAAGATATGGAATCAACCAAAGTGCCCTT
>VMDO01014821.1:0-53260 GCA_007922755.1 Pedetes capensis | reverse complement strand
ATGAGGTCAATATAAATGGACTAGAAATCGCATGTAATTGTTCTAACAAGATAGAAACAAAGACCACTACAGGAAAAGTTTCTATCTTAAACAGAAATGGAACCCAAGGACATATAGAAAAATACTATATAGTAAAAGATAGAGAAGACTTGGATGGGAAACTTAGATGGGAAGGGGGGAGGGGGGAAACATAGAGGAGAGTAAGGGGTAACCTATATGAATAATGCTTATCAAATTGCATATATGAAAATTGTCACAATGAAAAGCATGTCAAAATGAATCACATTATGATGTACATTAAAAATTTCTAATAAAAAATATATTGAGACCGTATTATTTGTTAGAATCATCTGGCCTATTTCTTGACATCACCAAGTGTTATGAGAGCAATTAGAATCATTTTCATATCAACAGGAATAACTGGCTAATATCAAGACTTGGATATTGTGAAGAAAAGCCTTTAAAATAGTTTTGTGGTTAGAATGATAACATTCGAAATTTGGTTATTTAATTGCTTTTAGTTGATTTGAATCACATAAGATGATTTAACTAATTGAAATGTTTTAATTACAAAAAGATATGCTTTTTTTAGAGGTAGAAAGCCTATTAATTTAACTAACACATAATTCAACACAAGAATGAATTACTACTTACCTCAGAGTACTGTCAATTACTAAACATTATTACAAATTACTTGAGGGATGAAATTTTTATTTTCATACTATTAATACATAAATTTACTAAATCATGTGGTACTTCTGAATAATTTTTAAATTAGTCCTATGTTGCCCTTTCTGGTGTGTGTGTGTGTGTGTGTGTGTGTGTGTGTGTGTGTGTGTGCGCCCGTGTGTGTATCAGCCTTTATCTATCATAGCCTGCGTGTTACCTTGAAAGAAACACATCCAACTTTTCAACATTCTGTCCAGGGCCCTTATTAGTGTGTAAAATAGTGGCGAGAATTCCCGTAGCTCACTGGCAGGAGATTCTCCAGTACTCTTGCCTAAATGCTCTGGAGAGAGTAAAACAAATACTGGTAAGTTGCTAACAAAGTCTGTAAACTCTAGATCCCATTTCTTATTCTTAAGAAATCCATCCAAACATTGGAGTGATGTTTGTAAGAGCCTTCCACCCTGTTCCCAGCTGCTTCCAGGCTGTGATAAACAGATCCATGAGCACAGTAGGAGACAAGGACTGTGCAGCTTTCTCCTGCTGCTTTCCTGAGCTCTGTCTCCCGCTCCTATCTTTCACCTGTTCTTCCGCACTCTTCATCTAGAGACACGCACACAGGCACACACACACCTGTCCTGAAGGCTGAAAGGTGAGAAGTCATCTGAGTGACAGCATAACCAGGTCTTGGGGGAGAAGGAGAGCAGCCTGGGGGTCCCCACACTTGCTGGCTCACTGTGCTGCTGATTGCCTCTAACCCCTCTTTAAGAGAAACCGTCGGGTAACAGAGGGGTGAAAATTAAGCTGCAAATAAAAATATTTACAGTTTTAAACATAAAGCAAATCCTATTTTAACACTCCAAATAATTCCAAAACATTCAATGACATGAACTGGAGAGTTGCTTTCTTGCCAGATTAATGAGAGGACCTGATGGATGACCTCTGGATGAGTCTTACAAGGGATGCTCTGGGGAGGCGTTTCACTCTGTGCACAAAATCTGGGTGGCTACCATTTTCACTGCCTTCCCTTTCTCCTGCACCTTCATTGGTTGACAGACCTTCCTTCCCTGCCTGTGTGGTGGGCTTGTGACCTAGAAGACATCAATCATAGCCTGTGGGCCCCAGCTTCAGGGGCGGGTCCAGGGACAGACCCAAGCAGGGCAATCAGAGTCCTTTTCTGAGCTTGCTCTTCCTTTGTGAGGCTGCAAGGGTGGAAGCCCAGAACTCCAGCAGCCAAGGAAGCAGCCTAGGGGGGATCTGCAGACGGAGGGAAGCAAGCCCACCCTGGGAGAGAAGCAGGGATGCTGTTGTCCCTAAGGCCTGATGCTGTTGTCCCTTAGGCCAGCTGTACCCATACCCTTTTTGGCACCTTAGGATTTTCTCCCCTTTCTGGTATAAGTTAACTAGAATTGAGTTGCTGTTCCTTGCAACTGAAAGAACCTTAAATAATGTAGACATGACTCCAGGGTTTGCATTGGAAGATGCCTTAGTGAGGCAGTGGTGACAAGTGGAGAACTTCCATCTTCAGTTTGCCTAAGCACAAAGACTCACAAAACAAGAATGTCCGGAAGAGGCTTTTGCTTTAGGTTCCCCTGGATTCAGGCACTCAGGGGTATCTCCAAGAGCCCATTCTTCTCTGACCCTCTGCTCTGTCCTTCCCACAGATGGTTTTATTCTCAAGGTGCTCTCTGGGCACATAGTAAATTTCCCTGGCCATCTGCCCCATCCCGACTGAGTTGCTTCAGACTTTTGAGGTCTTTAGTTCTCACAATGCAGAAGGAAAATGACCTTCCATCCCCCCACACTCCCATAATCTCCAGGGTGACCCGATCGCTGTGTCCAGAGACTCACTTGGCACTCCACTTGGTGACCAGGGTGCCGAGCTACTTCCTAACTGTGTACCCAGGATTGTTACCATGGACCTGGAAAAAGATGACCCCATCTGTCTCTGGAAGACCAAAAGATAGGACATCACAAAAATGGAAGAGACAAAGCAGAACCAAAGCTACAAGAAATACAGATAAGGCAACAGGTGTGGCGGGAAGAAGACGTGTCAGGGACCCCGCTCAGCAGAGAAGGCCTTTGACTCCACTGGGAAGGCCAGACTCGGGAGTCTGCTGTGCTCTCCTGATGAGGCCAAGGCAATGCTCATGCTTCACAGAGCTTCTCTCTCCCTTGGCTTGGCCAGTATGGGAAGGGAGGGAGGGCGGAGTGTGTTGTAGACGCCTTTGTTGGGAGCCTGGGATACTTTTTACACAGGACAGATGTATGGTGGCTACAAAGCGTTACCTGGGGTTTACTGCCTTAAATGGGTCAGGTGTAAAAAAAAAAAAAAGTGGCCATTAATTAATGCTGATGAGCTGAGAATGCACTGCTTACCCTGACTGCCCAGCATGGAATGTGTTAGCTAATTCCAGGAAATCTAATTACTGAAATTCTTAGCTGCTGGTCTCTTCCCTGGGATGACAGCATGGGCAGTGTCTGGAAGACATCTTTGGGGAGCCTGAGTGTCCTCCCCCTTAGCACACTGTGTTCGCAGAAATGGGCTGGCAAGAAATTCCAGGCTGGGAACTGAATTAAAAGAAAGGAGATGCCTGGTGATTCTGGGTGGGGCAAAGTAGATAATGTCATCTCCTTCCAAAGGACTTTGCCCCTGGCGAGACCCCAAAACAGAAAGGAATTCAGAGCCTGGTCTAGTTAGCTGTGGAAGTCCTTGGCAGGGCCATAAATCCATCCCAGCTGAGAAAACTGTTTACTTATAGAACCAAACCAAGCAAGTCGGGCCTTAATAGACTAGAGCTGGTTGGCTGCTTCCATTCCTGAATTTGGTTCTGTCCTCGAAATACTGATTTAAGGCACTTTTGGTTTCCCAAACTCCTCTCAGACTTGGCTGAGGGGGAGACATAACCTTGGCTTTAAATAGGAAAGACCAAGGGCATGGGCGGAGGGCAAGTCAGTGAGCTTTAGTTCCAGGCTGCAGATACCATCTTCTTGCAAAGGGCTCCAGTGTACAGAAAGTGGCCCTGGGACTTGAGAGACCTGCATTTCAACTGACACCCACTGCAGATGTGATGGAGAAGAAGACGTGTTCTTGCCCTTCTGGAGCACACAGTTCAGTAACAAAACACCAACAAAGCACGTTGAAGGTGCTTAGAAATGTTCCTACTCACCAGGGCCAGAGCCCTGTGAATGAATGCAGCAGAGGCAGCCCAGCCCAGGTGTTGCGGGTGAGACCCGGAGACTCAGCACACAAATGGCTGCTCTGTGCTAGTCCCTGGGAGGGTGGGGGATGAGCTTGACTTAAGTTTTAAAGATGGCAAGAGAAAAGTTGGCTAATAAATTACTCAGTACCCACTGACAACCCCACTCTGGGCAAAACCCTGCCTGCAAGAAGGATGAAAGGAAGAAAGTGAAGCCAGAATATTTCCCTTAATTCTATTCTAGACCAGTGCCTCTCCAGATACCTTCTCCCAGTCCCAGCGGAGGCCCACTGCTCCTGTCTCCTCAGACCCCTGGCTCCATTTCTGGCTGGGAAGTTTGTACTGTAGGAAATGAGTCCCTCAGGAGGAGAGGGTGGGGGTGGGTTGGGGTGCAAAGCCTCATGGGGACCCATCTTGAGTTTTGGCTGTCCAGAGGCTACAGTAGGGCGAGGGACCCTCAGAAACCAGGCAGAGATTAGAACCTTGCCAAGCAGTTGGGTAGCAGTTGGAGCCGCTGAGCTTGGGGAATTTAGGTGAGTACCATTGCATATTTGCAATGGTTCTCACGAACACCAGACAGACCCGGTGCGTCTTATTCTCAGTGGCATTGAGTTACCAACAATCCCTCATCACCTTGGATAAGGCACCACGGAACTGTAGCATGTTCTAACAGATAATGAAGATTGTGTCTCTGGAGAGTTTCTTCCTAAATTATAGGCTGTCATCTGAATTATGTGACACATTTGGTATTGGGTTTAGCAGGTGATCCAAATTAAGCATTAAGCTAGCCTACAGAGAAAAAGACAGATCCAAACAAGTAACATCAAAGCAAGGCTTCCTTATACAAAGTTACTGAGTTTCATGTTGAGTTGCTAAACTGGGAGTGAGAATCTATTTTAAAAAATAAAACAAATCTCTCCAAATCTGTATTGTCTGTATTTGTAACTGTTGTTGTCATCACCATTATCACAGCTGTCAGTCATTTCAGAAAGCAGGGGTGTAAGTGAATATGTAGGTCATTTCTAACCTCTCCCTAGAGGACAATTGCTCCTTCTAACAAGTTCTCCCATCCTTGCTGGAACTGGTTTCAGAGGATCCTGAATTGAAGTCCTGTCACTTCCCCTGGGAAAGACTGTTCCATGGCTAGATCTTATCACGAGGACAAGTTTCCCCTTGTTATTCTTCCCCAAATTTCTTTTCTCAATGTCATCCTAGCAATCATTAATCACAGTGAATAAGAAGTTATAATTAAGTAGAGGCCTGAATTGTTCAAGTGGAAGATGACAATTTTGAATTCTTATATTTTTCTTGGAAGACGTTCTCCAGTTAATTATTTAGTATTTGGTACTCTCTCCCCCCACCACAATTTTGTTTTTCTGAAATGAACAAATTGATCACAGTAATGTGGGGGATGAGGAGATTTTGCGGAATGTATCCAGAAGACTGAGGGTAAAAATAAAAACACAGCTGGAGCGTCTCTGCTCCCCCTGCTGGCTTCTTAGACAGGAAAAAGATAAGCTGCTTAGATTCAATAGATGCACAGATCCTAGGACAGCTCTGGTGGTGGTTGTTACTAGGTACTGTCAAGTCGTGTCTGACTGAAAGCGACGGTATATGTACTACAGAAAGAAACACTCCCTGACACTGTGCCATGCCCGGCACTGTATCCATACTTCTCTGCTGTTCATAGGGTTTTCAATGGCTGACTATTTCGGGATTGCTTCAGGAGTGGGCTGCCACATCCTTCTCCCATTTTTGCGGTGGGGTACCTGTGAAATACACAACGGAGAAGGGTGCCAGCAGTCAAGTTCTAGGAGATGCTGGGCCAGGCTAAGGGTGAGGAGCACAATGGACTGGTGGGTGAGGAGAAGTAGTTTTCAAGCCCACGGGAGGGCTTAGTGGCTGCAGGGTCCCTGAGGTCTCCACTCAGCACACTAAAGGATCATTTCTGCTGGATGACGCCCTTCTGCATCCTCAGGGTTAAAAACCTCCACCCACATTGGAAACACAGGGCATTTCAAATTCTAAACCAAGATACAGAGGCAACGGTTCAAATGTGAGGCATGAGAGAGTGTGGATTTACACCATGAAGCTGGGGAGTCTCTGGATGTGCGACTGAGTGGGAAGGAAGGGAGGGTAGAAGCGTCTAGAGTCCCATCCCTGTTCCCGGACCTGCTGGCATTGCCTGGGCCACTCAGAGAACTTCCCTCCTGTGGGTGCTCAGATCATGTTCCCAGATACAATTCATATTTATATTCTCTCTTTGCTTCTTGGGCTTATTGGTGCTGCTTGTTTTTAAAAAGCACATTTCTGACTTCCTGTGTAAGATGGAGGATGAGAGGCAACCTCCTTGTGACACGGTAAAACGAAGGAGTCAGAATACAAAGGAGTGGACTCCATTGCGGACAGATAGAGAGAGAGAGAGAGAGAGAAGGGGGGGGGCTGAAAACGCACAGAAATCACAAAGGAGGTAATAGGATGGTCTCAGAGTGCAGAGCCGAGATGACCAGTGCGGGGAATGAGCAGGACACAACCCCAGCTGCTGTTGCCTGGTTGGTGAGGAAAGCTGGAGGCTGCACCCAGAAAGATAAGCTGAACAGCCCTGGTGGGCAAACTGGTAGTCCCTCAGAACAAGTCCATACTCTGATGCCCTTGGATCCATCAGGGGGATTTGGTGAGACAGTGGATCTTCCTGACAGGAGGGGTCAGCATTGCAGAGGAGGTTCGTTTTGCCATGCCCCTTATTGTGAGGGCAGTGGCTGGGTGCCATCTAGAGAGGGAACCTATTGTGTGAGAGTGAGCTACTCCAGGAGCCTGAAAACAAAGACTCATCACTAGTCAGGGAGCCTGGGGCTAACCTGCCACCACCCCAGCATGCGACACAGCTGTAGCAGGCAGTCGCAGAGAGGGGGAAGATGGGACCCGGACAGTTGAGAGGTCTGGTTAACAGGAGGCTGGAGCAAGGTGGATGGTATCCCTCACCCCCAGGGAAAAGAGACAACTCCACTTCCTGAGGGGAACTTCAGAGACTGGCAACAGAGCTGAAGTCAGATGAAAGACTCCATCTTCAACCAGCTCCACCCAACAGTCTCCACTATTAGAAGCCACGGAAAGAAGCTGCTTCAGTACTTATCCTTTTTTATTTTCTTCCTTTTCTTTTTCCTGCTGTGCTGGAGACTGAACCCAAGGCTTTTCATGGGGTAAGTGCTGTACCACTATGCAGTACCCCCAGCCCTTTTCTTATTTTTGTTTCAAGACAGGGTCTCATTGAGTTGCACAGGCTTCCTCCAGGCTGGGGCTCAAGATCCTCACGCCTCAGCCTCCTGAGACACTGGGGTTTGGCTCTTTCCCCACTGCCTCTCCTCATTGATTTTGTTTTCCTCATTTCTCTTTTTTCTAATGCAATTTTTATATTTTTTCTTTTTTACTTGTCTTTTTTGTCTTTTGCTGCCTGTGCATCGCTTTTACTATTTACTATACTTTTAGCATCATTTGTACTTTATTTTTTTAAAAAAGAAATCTCTTAGGCTCTTTACTTTTTATTGCTCTTCTTATATTTACCTAATTTTGTTTATACTTCTTTTCCTTTATTGTGTAGTTTTTTTTTCTTTTTCTTTTTTGTATGTTTTGTTCTTTTCTCTCCCTCTTCCTAACATTTATTCTCTTTCTGGATATTCTTTTGCCTTTTATTTAACCTTTACTGTTTCCATCCTCCTCCCTTTCCTCTGTCCCCCCTTTTTGTTTTATTTTTATTTAATTAATATTTTTACCTTTGCTGTAAATAATTTGTAATTTAATAGCTTATTGTATATAATTGTCAACATTTTCTGTTCTAGAGACATTGGTGGCATAGTAGTTGGCTTTAACTGACTTTAGGGTACTTCTATATCTGGTTTGCTCAGGAAATGTGCTTGTCACAGTGGTTTGTTCTTTCTGGGAGTTGTGCTAGGGATTGAGATATTGGGAGAAAGCTACTCATAAAGAAGATCCACACATAAAATAGGAAGAGCTATCCATCCTAACAGATGCATAAATCACAAAACAGAAACACAAGAAACATGAAAAAGTAAGGCAACATGTCTCCTCCAAAAGACCTTAATTCTTTAACCATTGAATCCAAAGATACTAAAATGGTTGAAATGTCAAAGAATTCAAAGTCTCTTGTAAAAATGGTTAATAATCTCAAAGAGGACACAAATAAGCAGACAAATGTACTAAGGAAATAAATACAGAACCAAGATCAAGGAGTCACTAATATAGAATACAAAGTCAGCAAAACAGATGAAAAATTCAGCAAGGAAATCGAGATTTTTGAAAAAGTCCAAGCAGAAATGTTGAAAATGAAGAACTCAATAAATCAAATGAAAAAATATAGTGGAAAGTATCATCAAACAGAGTACAGAATATCAAGGATAGAAGACAAAGTTGAGAAAATACTGCATTCAGATATCAAAAAAGAAACCACAACTTCCAAGAACCCTGAGATATGATTAAGAGACTAACTCTAAGAATCTAGGGGGTAGAAGAAAGAGCTGATATAAAAACTAAAGACAAAGGCCAGGCACAGTGACATATGCTTGTCATCCTAATAACTCAGGAGGCAGAAACAGGAGGATCTTATGTTTGAAGCCAGAGGTAGCCTGTGCAACTTAGCAAGATGCTAACTCAGGATAAAAAATTTTAAAATGGGTTGGGAGTGTAACCCAGTGGTAAAGCACTTGCAAAGCCCTGGGTTCAACCCCCAAGTACCACACACACACACACACAAAGCATAGAAAACATATTCAATGAAATTATAGCATAAAAATTTCCAAATCTGGGGAAATAAATGGACATCCAACCACAAGAAGCAGTTAGAATCCAGAATAGATATTACCAGAACAAATCTCCATACAACACATTATAGTTAAAGTGCCAAGACTACAGAACAAAACAAATTATTAAAAGTTAAAGAGAAAAACACCATAAAGTGCCAAGACTACAGAACAAAACAAGTTATTAAAAGTTAAAGAGAAAAACACCAACTCACTTACAAAGGCAAACACATCAGAGTAACATCAGACCTCTCAGTACAAACACTAAAATCCAGGAAAGCATGGAATGATATATTTCAAGCTACTAAAGTAAATAACTACCAAACAAGATTATTATATTTAGCAAAGTTATTTAAAATTGAAGGAGAAAAAAAGACCTTTCAAGACAAGCAAAAACTAAAGCCATTTATGACCGCCAAGCCAGCATTGCAGAAGGTACTTAAAGGAGTCTTATACACACAGAGGAAGAAAGACATTCTCAATCATGAGAGTACAGGAAAGAATAAACTTTATGAGAGGAACAGATGAACTAAGGAGAAGTAGGAAAGAATCAGTCATGTCTAACTCAAAAAAAAACTAGCAAGACCTGAATGCAAATAAAGGAGAAAGAAAACAATGAATAGTATGAAACCAACAAGGGAAACACTCAATACAATTATAAGAATCAGCAAACCCTCTCAATAATAACCCTAAATATAAATGGTCTTAACTCTCCAATTAAAAGACATGGACTGGTAGACGGGGTTAAAAAAACTAGATTCAAAAATTTATTGTCTCCAAGGAACACATCTCACTGTCAATGATACTCACAGACTAAAAGTGGATGGAAACTGGAAACTGTATACCTGGAAAACTGTATAACTGGAAAAAGTATACTAATTAAGTGGAAACCAAAAAAAAAAAAAAAAAAAAAAAAAAAAAAAAAAAAAAAAAAAAAAAAAAAAAAAAAAAAAAAAAAAAAAAAAAAAAAAAAAAAAAAAAAAGGAGTAGCCATCCTTATATCAGACAAAGTATACCTCAAGTTAAAATTAGTCAGAAGAGATAAAGGTCACTATGTATTAACAAAGGGAACAGTCCATCAGGAGGATATAACCATTGCAAATATATATGTGCTGAACATCAGTGCACCCAATTTCATTCAAAAAATAACACTGGACATAAAGGGATAGATAGGTCCAGATACAATAATAGTGGGTGAATTCAATATCACTGTCATCAATAGGTGGAACATTTAGTCAAAAAAAAATCAACAAAGAAACTTTAGAGTTAAACACCACAATCAACCAGATGGACTTAAGGGATATCTGCAAAATATTCCAGCCCAAAGCTACACAATACACATTCTTCTCGACAAGCCATGAAACTTTCTCTAAAGTAGACCACATTTTAGGCCATAAATCAAGTTTTAACAACTCTAGAAAAATTTAAATAGTTTCATGTATCTTATCAAACCATAATAGAATAAAACTAGAAATGAACAGCAAGAGAAATTACAGAAACTATATGAATACATGGAGAATGAACAATATACTCCTTTGTGTGTGTGTGCATGTGTGTGTGTGCATGTGTGTGTGTGGTACTGGGGAGTTGAACTCAGGCCTTGAGCACGCTTTTTGCAAGTACTCAACTCCTGAGCCACACCCCCAGCCCATTTTTTTACTTTGTATTTTGTGACAGGGTCTCACTAAGTTATACAGGTTGCCTCTGGTAATAAAATTGTGATACTCCTGCCTCTGTCTCCTGAGTCACTGGAATTAAAGGCATGCACCACTGTGCCTGGCTACAATACACTCTTAAATGATCAATGGGTCCTTGAAGAAATGAAAAAGGAAATAAAATATTCCTAGAATCAAATGAAAATGAAAGCATAACCTATCAGAATTTTTGGGATATAGAAAAGGGAGTTCTAAGAAAGACGTTCATAGGTATGAGTGCCTACATTAAAAAAAAAATCAGAGAAGACTCAAATAAATAACTTAATGATGCATCTCATGGTCTTAGGAAAACAAGAACAAGTAAAACCCCAAACTAGTAGATGGAAATAAATAATAGAGATCAGAGAAGAAATTAATGAGATGAAATCTAAAAGAATAATAAAAAGAATTGATGAAACAAGGAGCGGGTTCTTTGAAAAGACAAACAAGATTAATAAGCTCTTAGCCAAACTTAGCAAAAGAAAGAGAGAGAAGACTCAGATCAGTAAAATTAGAGATGAAAAAAGGACATTACACAGATACCAATGAAATCCAGAGAATTATTAGGGGATATTTTGAAAACTTATATTAAAAAAAAAAAAAACTGGAAAACTTAGATAAGATGGATAAATTCCCAGGCCCATATGACCTACCAAAATTAAATCAAAAGAATATAAACAACTTAAACAGATCTATAATGAGCAGCAAGATTGAAGCAGTAATAAAGACTCTTTCAACAGATAAAAGACAGGACTGGATGGATTCACTGCTGAATTATACAAGACCTTTAAAGAAGAACTAACACAAATGCTCTTCCAACTATTCCATAAAATAGAAATGGAAGGAACTACCAAACTCATTCTATGAAGCCAGCACTACCCTGATACCAAAACCAAATAAGGATACAACAAAAAGAGAAATATATAGACCCATTCTTTTTGAGGGAGGGAATGGACTGCCACATTAGGCTTCTAACAACAACAACAACAACAACAACGACCAATTTCCCCAATGAACATAGATTCAAAGATCTTAATAAAATACTTGTAAACCAACTTCAACAACACATTAAAAACATCATACTCTATAATTAAGTTGGTTTCATTCCAGGGATGAAAGGGCAATTCAACATATGTAAGTCAATAAATGAAATACAGCACATAAATAGACTCAGACAGAAGTCACATGGTTATCTCAATAGATGCAGAAAAGACATTTGACAAAGTTCAACATCCTTCATGATAAAAGCCCTGAAGAAACTAGGAACTGAAGGAACATACCTCAATATAGTAAGGGCAATATATGAAAAACCTATGGCCAACATCATACTAAATGAGGAAAAACTAAAAACATTTCCTCTAAAATCAGCAAGGAAACAAGGGTATCCACTCCCTTCACTGCTATTCAATATAGTAATTGAATCCTTAGCCATAACAATAAAGCAAGAGAAAGGAAGAAAAGGGATTCAAATAGGAAAGGAAGAAGTCAAATTATCCCTGTTTTCAGGTCATATGAACCTATACTTAAAAGACCCTAAAGACTCCAGCAGAAAACTCTTAGAGCTAATAAACACTTTCAGCAGAGTTGTTGTTGTTGTTAGGTTCTGTCGAGTCAAGTCTGACTCATAGCGACCCTCACAGGGTTTTCAATGGCAGATTGTTTCGAGATTGCCTTAGGAGTGGGTTGCCACACCCTTCTCCCATTTGAGCAAAGTAGTGGGATACAAAATCAGCATACAAAAAATCAATATCTTGCCAGGTGTGGTGGCGCATACCTATAATCCCAGCAGCTTGGGAGGTGGAGGCAGGAGGATCGCAAGTTCGAGACCAGAGGCAGTCTGCGTAATTTAGCAAGACCCTGTCTCAAAAAAAAAAAAAAGTAAAAAAAAATGGACTGAGGGTGCATCTCAGTGGTACAGCACTTGCAGAGCATGCAAGTGCAAGGCCCTGAGTCCAACCCCCAGTACTGAAAAAAAAAAAATCAATATCTTTTTTATATACTGATAACAACCAGGCTGAGAAAGAAAACAGGAACGCAATCTCATTAAAAATAGCTTTAAAAAGAATAAAAACCTAGGTATAAATCTCCAAGGAAATGAAAGACCTCTACAATGAAAACTCTAAAACACTGAAGAAAGAAATTGAAGAAGACATTAGAAGATGGAAGTGCATTCCATGCCCGTGGATTAGAAGAATTAATATTGTGAAAATGCTATATCACGAAAGCAATCTACAGATAATGTAATCCACATTAAAATCCCAATGACACTCTTCACAGAAATAGGAGAACAATCCTGAAATTCATATAGAAGGACAAAGACCCTGAATCTCTAATGCAATCTTGAGCATAAAGAGCAATGGAGGGGGCATCACAATACCTGATTTCAAATTATACTGCAGAGCCATAGTAACAAACATAGCATGGTAGTGGCACAAAAAATAGAGATGTAGACCAATAGAACAGAATAGAGAATCCAGAAATAAATTCATGTAGCTGCAGCTACCTGAGATTTGACAAAGGTGCCAAAAATGTAAGATGGCTAAAAGACAGCCTCTTCAACAAATGGTGCTGGGAGAACTGGATATCCTCATGTAGAAGATTGAAACTAGATCCCTTGTACAAAAATCAGTTCAAAATAAATCAAAGACCTTAATGTAAGACCTAAAACTTTGAAACTGCTAGTGGAGAACACCTCAAGACACAGGCATAGGCAAGGACTTTCTGAAATGGACACCAATAGCACAAGAAGCAATAGCAAGAATTGACAAATGGGATTGCATGAAATTAAAAATCTTTTGCACGCTAAGGACACAATTATTAGAGTGAAGAGACAGCCTGCAGCATGGGAGAAAATGTTTGTTAGATACATTGGACAGGGGATTAATATCTAAAATATATAAAGAGCTCAAAAAATTAAACACCAAAAAAGCAAAGTATCCAATCAAAAATGGGCAAATGAACTGAAAAAACAGTTCTCAAAGGAAGAAATACAAATGGCCAACAATCATATGAAAAAATGTTCAATATCCTTAGCCATGAGGGAAATACAAATAAAAACTACATTATGATACTTCTCACTCCAGTCAGAATGGCTAAAATCAGCAAAACAAGCATTAATAAATGCTGACAATGATATGAAGAGAAAGGAACCTAGTACACTGCTAGAGGGAATGTGGGCTGATGTAGCTACTATGGAAATCAGTATAGACATTCCTCAAAAAACTAAAAATAAAACTACCATATAACCCAGCTATTCCACTCCTGGGTATATATCTGAAGGAACATAAGTCAACATACCATAAAGATACCTGCTCATTCATGTTTATTGCAGAGCTAAGATATGGAATCAACATAGGTGTCCACCAACAGATGAGTGGATAAGGAGAATATGGTATATATAGACCTTGGAGTTTTATTCAGCCATAAAGGACAAAATTATGGCATTTTTTTGGAAAATGGATGGAACTAGAGATCATCATTTCAAGTGAAATAAGCCAGACCCAGAAAGATAAACAATGCCTGTTTTCTCATATATGTGGATGCTATATTTGTATATTCAATTGAAATACATATGTCATGAAAGTAGCAGGATAAAAGTAGGGAAATAAAAGGAACTAAAGAGAAGAGTTAAGGGGAAATAAGAAAGGATAATGGGGAAAATACCATGTTTTGCCTTTAAGGCAAAATCTGGAGATATATATATATATATATATATATATATATATATATATATACACACACACAAGATATGCAATTAGAAGGGGGAGTACTGGTGGGGAGTAAATAGGTGGAGGGAGGGGAGTCATGATATTGTAATGGGGGAGGTGAACATGAGCAATGTACAATGATGTGCATGTATGGAAATGTCATAATGAAATCCATTAAGTTGTACACTAACTAAAAAATTAATAACAAAAAAAGAACATTGGTTAGTGTTTATTCTCTAGGCTCAGCAACTTCTGGTGCTACAAAGCCCCAGGGAGGAGTCCTGTTATACTGCTGAGCTCTGTGTGGTTTGTGACATCTTTCCGGTATTGAGTTACAATGCCTGGATCACATTCCGCCCCACCTCAATTCACCCTGCTGGCCTTGGGAAAGTTCTGAATCAAGGGAACTCCAATTGTAATGGGACTCTGTGACAGAGAAACCAAGCAGCTTTGGCATTGAGTGGAAATCCTGAGCTAAGCAGGGACGTGGACAGAAAGCAGCAATGCTTAAGTCCACATCGGAGGGGCTGAAAGTCACTCTGTCATTTACTCATTCACTCCCTTATCAGGGATTAACATAATTAGAAATGAGTTCTATAATAACAATATATTGCAAAATGTGCCTACATGACTTTTGATGAAAATTGTTTCACAGCTCTAAATCTTGTCATATTGCAGTCAACTGTTGGCCCAAATAGCCTCAATTCTACCTATATCCACTTTTATTTTATTGTTCTTTTGCAGTTTTCCCCATTTATTTCTCTTGCCATTAAATCCAGGCCTCTAGAATTCTAGGCCTCTAGAAGCCTTGAGCACAGAATCCCATCACCTTGAAAACAAGCCCAGCATGGTGTTGCTCTCTGTTGGATGAATAAAGGGCTCATGGAGGAGAATCCAACCATCCCACATTGAGGGACATTGTTAGATTATTTTACAATCTATTGATTCCCAGACTTGTGTGGGTCCAGCAAGCTCTGTACTCAACCTTCTGCTAACTGTAGAGACATAAGTGAGCCCAGCTGAGATCAAAAGATATCCTGGCTGACCCATGGGCTTGTACCCAACAATCAGTGCTTACTATATAACAAGCTACTGTTTTGGGATGGTTTGTTATACAGTAATAGTTAACACACACACACACACACACACACACACACACACACAACAGGTATACCCTTCAATACCTGAGTTGGAAAATAGAACCTTGTCCTAAATTTCCCACCAAGCATGCCAAATACACTCATAACAATGGGGAGACAAGGCAAATCTGGCCACCAAGCCTGGAAGAGTTTGCTTTTACTAGGAATTCCAAGAATATCCGTCAACATCAGCCAGAGTCATGGAAAGTAAAAGAGGTTGTAGCTTAATCCCTGAGAAATCAACTCACATATTGTTGTTAGGTGCCCTTGAGTCAGGTGTGACTCAGCAACATTATGTCCAACACTATGAAACACTCCCTGACACTGTGCCATTCCTGGCACTATTGTCAGCACTTCTCTGCTATTCACAGGGTTTTCAATGGCTGATTGTTTTGGGAGTGGGCTGCAGGGTCCTTCTTCCAATCCTACAGTACCAGGTATCCCAGGCAGTCTCCCATCCAAGTGCCTATAGCCATACCAGCCTGATGTCCAATCTCATCATATCTTGGAAGCTAAGCAGGATTGGGCCTGGTTAGTACTCGGATTGACTGACTAGCTGAATAATGGTAACACAAAGATTATAGGAAGAAGAGAGCTCATTCTCTGGGATTAAGAGTAAGGAGGGACTACTTTTGGTGGTGATAAAGAGAAAAGACCATAAAAAAGTGGGAACACCAATCTGGGGTCTGAGTAGGGAGATGTGATTGGTTATCCCTCATGACCTCAGCATCACTTCCTGCATAGTGAGCCCTGCCAGCTAGCCATTGAAAGTATGAGAGAGGCTGTTGCAACTGGATCCGTTATCTGACCCTTTAGGCAAAGGAGTTCTTATGTATTTCAGAACACTGAGCTCACTGTGTGTCTCAGGGTACCAGGGAATTAGGACATCACAGCCATTTCTGGGGATTGTGGTGGGTCGGTTATGGAGGCTGCTCTGTTTGCTTGGCCATATGAGAGGGCTCTTGGGGTATACATAAAAGCTCATACTGCTCGTATGGAGCACCCCAAAGCTAGGCTGGCACTCCAATCTATAAAGGCAGGGTTTCTCCTGAATAGTCTCTGGGCCCCTTTTATCAGGTTCCTGTGGAGGGCTTGTTAGGCATGCAGATTCCTGGGTTCCCCAAACTTACTACCCAAGAATGAGAAGGTCCAGTAATCTCCCTGTATTGCAATCTCTCAGGGAGAAACACTTCTTAAAGGAACCTGCCATAGCTCCACCAGACCAGTGTCATATAGAGGCTCCAAGACCAGTGGGCACACACGGAACTCCCTTAAATCCTTACAATAACCTGTTCTTCATACCTTACCCACTGTATCCCAGAGGCTCCCCAAATGCCTGATCACTGGAATTGCCAGAAAATATTTTTCTAAAATGTGTATTTCAAGGCCCTAGCCTATACTATCTAAATTAAAACCTCACGGGGATAGGGCCCAGGAATCAACATGTAATTTTAGAAAAAATCTCTCCAGTGGTCTTTTGAGCTCAGTCAGTTACAGAGATCACTGAGCTCTACCCACCATGGGACAAATATAGGTGATACCAATAGGTGATCCGTTTTAAAATACATTCTCAAGGACCAAAATTCACCACCAGTTTTTTAAAAATACATTTACTCAGGATATGTGTTTATTTTTTTCATTTTAATTTGGGGTGCACTGAGTCAACTAATTTTTGAGTCTTGGAAAACCTGAGAACAGCAAATGTGAACTTGTAGGAGGTAAACTGAAACAATACAACATCTGCAACAAAGTCAGCGTAAATTCCCCAAATGGCATCATGCTGCCAAGACAGCTCTCCAAGGCTTTACTGTCTGCCTCAATGGAGTACAGCCCCGGAGAGGTTCAATTATCCTCCACACATGTGCTCTTAGGGAGCCCAGCAAGAGAAGGAACTGGACTGTTCAGTAATGAAGTTCCCAAGGTTTTAGAATGAAGGGGAGGGCAGGGAAGTTGGAACTCGGCTTGCAATTCTGTTATAGCTTTGATTGCTAATAATTATTCAATGTTTTGGTTGTGATACTTGCGTTATTAAGCTAATTAAAAACAAATGATGTATAGTGCCCTTAAAAATTACACATCGCAATTGACTGTCCATTCATTCATTCAACAAATACTTGCCTAAATCTTGGACAAGTCGGATAACTTCTGCTTTTAAGTTGCTTATGGAGAAGGAGGTACGACTCCACAGAGGTACCACAAATAGCTCAGTTGGTAGAGTGCTTCTCTGCACTCTCTGAGGACCCAAATTCCATCCCCAGCACCTCAAAGACAGGAGAAGGACCTGGCAATCCACTCTGGAAGCAATCCCAAAACAATCAGCCCTTGAAAACCCTATGAGGGTTGCTATGAGTCGGACCTGATTTGACGGTACCTAAGAGCAACAACAAGGGAAATATCATTCAGCTTGGGAAAAGTAAGAACCTTTTTAGGAAGCAGGTAGAATTTGAATAGGACTTGAGAAATTGGTTTTGAAGCTCAATGGTGATAGGAGGTACATTCAGTGGGGGAGGAAAGACAGTACACACCAGGCACAAAATAGATACGTATAAGATGGGCTGGTAGCTTCACTGGTAGAGTGTCGCTCTGCAGTCTTTGAGGTCCTGGATTTGATTCCCAGCACCACAAAAATTGGAGAAGGGTATGGCAATCCACTCCCCAGGCAATCCGGAAACAATCAGTCATTGAAAACCCTATGAGGGTCACTATGAGTCGGACATGACTTGAAGGCACCTAATGACAACAACCACCTAACATAGGACAGGTTTGGAGACCAGAGTTGCATTATTATTATTGTTGTTGTTGTTGTTATTATTGTTGTTGTTGTTGTTATTTTGGGTTTTGCTTGTTTGTTTCAGCAGTTGAGAGACTGGAGAGCTCCAAGGTTCAAAAGAGGCTGGTGGCAGGTCAAATGATGGCAGCCGTAGAAGCAGGTGTCTCACCAGAGGCGTGGGTGTTCCACTGGCCTCATCCAGTGTGCAGGAAGGACATGACCAATGCATCCTGACAATCTTTTCCATTAGCTCTGCACACAGCCTCAGGGTTCTTTTCCAAAGTGCACTCCACCAATCACTTGGAATTGGCTGATGAGGAAAGACTCTTTCTACACTTACTGCCTCCGTTTGAAGACTAAGAAATTAGCATTTTATTTTGGAGGCAATGATTGGATGATCTATCTGCAAACAGAATCTGGAAAAGACTGGGGTGGGGACAAGAAGTGCATGAGGCTCGCAGGGAGTTAGGGAATATTGCAATAGTTCAGCTAGAAATGACAAAGGCAACAAATAGGGAAGTGGCAGTGATGATCGACGCAGGAGGCGGAGAACAGAAGCGAGAGACCTTTCAAGGGTAAAATTAGCAGGGTCTGGAAGCTCATGGAATATTGGCGGCTGGGAAGTGGGAGAGATCAGATGATGTGAATTCCACAGGTGAGAGATTATGTGCTACCCCAGCAAAGGAAGTACACTCACAAGGAGAAATAGGGATCCAAGGGGGTACATGGTGAATTTAGTTCTGGAATACTGACTTGAAGGAGCTAGCATCACACTGGATACCAATGGGCAGGAGAAGTTTGGAAGTATGGAATCAAGATCAAGGAAAAAGAGGAACTAGAACTGTGCCCTTGGAAGCTATGGGCCTCCAGATGATGGCTGAAGGGACATGAGTAGATAAACTCATCCAGGGAAAGAATGTAGAGGAAAAAAGAGGAGGAGAGAGCGAAGGAAAGACAGCAAAAGACAAGAACAGCCTGCATGGTGAACCTATTATAGGACAAACTGTGCATGTATTTATCTTCCTAGTCTAATTATAACCAGGCTATAGGCTCTATGTTTGCCACATAAATTATGTTTCAAGAGAAACATCAATTGATAAAGGAAAAGTGGATTTTATTTATGATTTGGCCTAACCAGGAAGGAAAAAACAAACACAAAAATAAAAACAAAACAAAACAACAAGACATTTTCAAAAATTCCCTTTCATCTTTCCCATGGCAGACTGGTCTTTTCACATCACCAACAGCTGAGGTAATGTCCAGATAAAAGCTGGAAAGAGGTGCGCAGGGTACAATGTTATTGGCATCATCTTGAACTGAGGGGAAATTCCCCTCTGTGGCGCTGCACAAGGGGTCCTCTTGTTGTATCCTCACTCTTTAGAGTCTAGGTCTATTTTTCAGGAGACTAGAAATAAGGATGGGCTGGGATTTAGCTCAGTTGGTAGAGCGCTGCGCTGCAGTCTCTGAGGTCCTTAACTCAATTCCCAGCACTACAGAAATGGGAGAAGGGTCTGCCAATCCACTCCCAAGGCAATCCCAAAACATCAGCCATTGAGGACCCTATGAGGGTCGCTATGAGTCAGATACCGACTCAAAGGCACCTAACAACAACAACAACAGAAATAAGGATAATAATTTCTACAGTAACATAATTGTCGCCAGCCTATTTGAAAATATCCACTTTTGTGTACTAAAAGCCTCTGTTGATTATAGGAATCTGTACAAGACCCAAAACCCAAGAACCAGTTGATAAAGATCAGTGTGGATCCTCTAGACAGTGGGGTTTTGTTGGTATGCAGATAGAGGCCCAGAAACATGGCCCATGCTGATGTGCTGAGGAAACATCTGGATTCAGGAGGCCAAGGTTTATTTTCTTTAATGCCCCAAAGCTGTCCTTGCAGGCTGGATGACAGAGTTGTTTCTGCTGTTGTTAGGTGCTGTTGAGTTGTTTCTGACTCATAGGGTTTCTGACCCTTATAGGGTTTTCAATGGCGGATTTTTTCGGGATTGCTTCAGGAGTGGATTGCCATGTCCTTCTCCCATTTTTGTGGTGCTGGGAATTGAACCAGGGACCTCAGAGACTGCAGAGTGGCGCTATACCAACTGAGCTAAATCCCAGGGGATGATAGAGAAAGGAAGGGACTCCCCAGGGCCACCCTAGTCCCTCCCAGACCACCAGGTGACTCTACTAAGTCAGATGGGAGTTTCTGGTACAAAACTGATGACAAGGGACTGACTCTTCACTAGAATATTTCTTTGGCTTGAAGGATAGGCATCAGCCTGGCCTGATCCTGAAACCTGGGGGCTCCCAGAGGAATGGATGCAGAACACCCCGCATGCATGTCCTCTGGGGCTCTCAACTCCCACTCAGTATTTAACCAGCTTAAGCATCTCTGTGAATCCCAAAGCAGGCTGCTGAAACAGGTCTCAAGAAAAATATTCTGCAGATATATATGAGGAATGGGAGAAGGGCCTGGCAATCCACTCCCAAGGCAATCCTGAAGCACTCAGCCATTGAAAACCCCATGAGGGGTCGCTATGAGTCAGATACCGACTCGACGGCACCTAACAACAACAACAATATGAGGAAAACAACACTTTAATGAAGTAACAGTATACAAATTCATGGACACAGGCAAACTCCATAGTGAGTGCCTGAATTTCCTTCAAATAGCATCTCATCAAGCCCTTCACCATCCAGACTCCTCCTTGGCCATGTCCCAGGTGGAATCCTGGTCCCCTGGCTCTTACAGCTTCCTCCTCACTGCCAGTCCTCTGAGGAACCATCACCTGGTGACTCCTCCTTGCTCTGTATGGCCTCCTTGGCCTTCTGTAGGTTCCTCACCTTGACTGCTGGCTCCCTTCAGCCAGGGCTTCCCTTCCACCTGCCATGCCTGTGGAGTGGCTACTGTGTGGCTGGGCTCCCTTCCCTGGCAGGTGACATTTCTGCCCTCCTGTGGAGGTGTTAACCACACTTACTAGGGCAACAGGAGGCTGTTCCTTTATCTTTGAATTAGCCCCAGCCTTTGCTCTTTTTCTGGGAGACATCTTCACTCGTCCCTGAACTTGACCTCAGAAAGTAATGATGATAATCATATTTATGACAATAGGAGTAGTGAGGACCTTACACAGATTACACTAAGATCCTCACAAAAACTAATCCTTACAATAACTATAAGATCATGGCAGGCACAATTATTATCCTCATTTTACAGATGGGGAAACTGAGGGACAGAGAGGTTAAATAACTTGTTCAAAGTTCACATAATTCCCTGAGCCTCATGACAGTTAACTGCTACTTTTATTATTAGTTTGTGTCTGTCTCTGCCTGGTGGTGACCTTTGGGAACACACCTGGTCTTTTTAAGCAGTTATCCTATATGTGTAGCACGTATCCTCTGTAAGCTCTCTTATCATGGTAGTCTTCATGCTCTTTGCTCATCCTGTTCCTGCTTTTATGCAGGAAGAATTCTGTTTTCTCAGAGTCTCTCTCCAGCTTTTCCTGGGCTTTACAAAGTAATAATTGCTTGACTGCTCTGGAAGTGCCAAGAAAGCAACTTGAAAAAGTGCCCTGGAAGACTTTTATTGGCTCCCCTTTGTATCAGAGGGCTGTGGTTACCCACCCCCCCATCTCCAGGGCCCTTCATTATGCCATATTTTGATATTAAATTGATGTTTTCCACCCTGATTTCCCTCTGGGAGAGAGGAGGAGAGGGGAGGGGAGGGATTTGGGTCATGACATCCTCTTTCACACTTCTCTCATTATATCTTGTGTCTCCATTGCCTGAAGCACAGGAGTCTCTTACAGCCCTAGGATTTAGCCAAAACAGAGGTTAGAATCCAGGGCTTCCTCTTGGTCATCAAAGGATTTCCTTTACTTGGAATAACCACAGTGACAGAAGGTACATTGGTTTTGCTTCCTGATCTGTTACCATTTATAAGTGATTGAAGTTCTGAGATCCAAGTCCCCTGGAGCGACAGAGAAGCCCTTAAGCTGGTTATGAAGACTGAAGATCATGGTGCTGGCAGGATGTCCTTTCATCTTGTCCTGTAAAGCCTAGTAATACGACCTCATGGGAGGGGTTCTGAAGGTCTCTGGCCAGGGTGCTGAAGGACAGAGTTAAAAGAAGGCTGTTTTTGAGTACCGTAAAGCACAATGCAATGTCCTTACCAAAGCAATGTGGTGGAAGCCAGCTGAGTATTAATAGCAACAGCCAACATTTATGGAGCATTTACAATGTGCCAGGTGCCATGGTAAGCACTATTTAGTCCTCACAATGACCCCTGGAAGGAGATATATTAATATTACTGCCAACGCTTTGTAGATGGGGATCCTGAGACTAAAAGTAGCTAAGCTACTTGTCTAAGTCACACAGCTAGTGCGGGAGTCTTAACAAGAAAGCTTGTGTGTCCTCACTCAATGTACTCTACTGCCTTCCCTGGTCCTTTGTGCTAAGGACCACCAGTGCAGACAAAGGGATGTGAGGTCAGCAGGTCAGCAGCTCAGTGCTGAGAGGCTGCTTTGGCCCCACCCTCCAGGCGAGTTTGCACCATAGGGACCATCAGCCCAGGTCAGGGTCTTGGTGTCCTAGATTCAGAAGCTCTATTATCAGTTTGCTTAGGGGGTGGGCCTGGAGGGAAGAAATCCCATTGATGTCACAAGAGGATTCAGGACACCAGCATGCAGATGTTGGCCTGAAGGGTGACCTATATCAGCCATCTGCAAGGTGACCTTTCCTGGTAGGTAGCCTGCTCAGGAGATGACCCTGCACATAGGGAAGTGGCTCAAGGGACATCGAAATCAGTAAATAGCTCCTTTCTTCTACTGATCTATCCCTCTGGTTTATTTGGAATTCAGAAGACTTTCTTTCTTGATCTTTACTGAAAGTGCCAATACATCCTTATTCTCCAGCTTTGATTTTTCAATATTCTTTCTCAGACTCCAAACCTGTCATTACAACATGGCTTTATGAAAACTATGTAAAATTTCTGAGATTAGTTTTATTTTACACCAATACATTGAAGTTTCTACCATCCACAGAAGAAATAGAAAGTGAAATGGATCAGAAGGCAGGAAGGCTAAATTCCAGGCTCAGCTCAGCCCCAGGAGCCAAGTGGTTCCACACAAGTCAGCCTCATGAATGCTTTGGGGTACAGATGGGCCAGTGGATCCTGGGCCATTTCACCTCCTGCCCCCCAGGCCTTGGCTGCTCAGGACATCCTCCTGCTGGGGGCTGGGATGAAGAGAATTAATGATGACTCTCACTTAGAGGCAGGAGCATGGGAAGGTGTGAAGGAGACTGTCAAACAGTTCCCACAAATAAGGAGCACAAATTCTGAGTGTGCTTCTAACTGAAGCAGCTGAGGGCTCACCACTGAGTCCCCTTCAGGGGACACTTCTCCAGCTCCCTGCAGCAGGGTCCTGGGCTCTGACGCACAAATGAAATGAAGTCCCAAGATGAACATCACTGCTGCTCCTCAGGCATCTTTATGTCACTTCTAAGCATCATGCTCAAAATTGGTCAAGGTATTTTTTAAAACTTTCGTGTTGTTAAGTAGATACTATAAATCCCCCTCTAGAAAAGTGATGGCCAGCCTAGAGAGCTAGACTTCTAGGTCTCAGCAGAACTGTTTGAACCATTTTCAAAGTCTCTTGGAAATTGTACATTTACACAGATAATAATGTATAGGTTACCAATAATGTCAAGTTTCTTTGGCCTGGTTAGAGTTATACTATTAGTTGGGTGTGGCAACACTGGTTATCTTATGCTAATTTGAAAAGCAGATTGACAACCAGCTAGTCTTTTGTGGTTGTGGTGGTTGTTTGGTTCTGAGGATCAAATTCAGGTCCTTGCATATGCCGGGCAAGTTGTCAACCACTGAGGTACATACCCAATCCCCATATGTTTTGAATCAATAATGGGAAAAAAATAATAGCATATACTTATGTCATTTATACCCTGTCCTGTTACACAGTAGGTTTGATGTGGCTGAATTACTGCTTGATTTTTTTTTTTTTTTTTTTTTTTTTTTGAGACAGGGTCTTTGCTATGTAGCCCGAGCTGGCCTCAAACTCATGAATCCATAATCTTCCTGCCTTAGCTTCCTGAGTGTTGGGATTATAGGCATCAGTCACCATACCTGGCTTGACTTTTTAATTTAATTGTAGAAAATCTTTCACAACATTGAGGCTTTGGAGGAAAAACTAAATGAAAGGTATATGGGGGAATGAAGAGTTAGAGTGCTCTTTGTGGATCACTGTCTTTCATCTCAAAGGGAAATGGGGCTAGGAGCTAGCAGAGGGTACTTCATTCAGCCAGGGGAAGACTTGGGTTCAGCTTCATAGACACTCCTCAGGTCGAGGGTACAGAAGACTTGCCTCTGCCCTCTAATAAAGCCATTGCAGGCTTTGTGTTCACCTAGGTTCTTTGTCCAGTTATTTAAGTTATCCAGGACTGACTCAACTTCCAACTTCTCTCCAATTTCTATCTTATTGACCAAATCAATCACCTGCTTCTCTGCATGGAGGAGCCCTTTCTTCGCCACACCATTTAGCAGGAAATCAGGCACTACCCTGGTGTCTTTGCTGAATGTTCCTGTGCTTCATCTCTCTCCTGAAGCCTCATCATGGACTTCTAGTGAATCTTTGGTAGCAGAAGATTTAATGCAGTGCCATAAATACCTTATCTTTATACAAACTTTACTATTTCAAAAATGCTTTAGTGGCCCTCACCATCCATAGTCCTTATATCCCTTATATCAACCATGTGAGTTAAGCTGAAAGATGTTAATACCCTTATTGTACAAATGAAGAAAAGCAGCCTCAGTGAAGTGCAGAGAACTGCTCAGTGTCACCCGGTGGGCAGGTGTCAGAACTGGAACATAAACCACTGATATCTCATTTCCTTTTCACCATACTCTTGCTGTTTTTCTAGGTATTCAGTTCCAGGTGCAGTGGCTTTTAAATTACTCCACCTTACTTTGGTAAGACTGCAACAAGTATTTCTCAGTGGGTTCTGATGAATTCTGATTATCCCCACCAAGTGAGTTAGTAACTAACAGCCAGGCAGCAGCAAAGGTCAGGCTGTAGGTTTCTCTGCTTAGCTACCTTGATTTTTCCATCTGGTACTTGGACCAGCCAAGGACCAGGGAGCCCTATGACTCTACATTCCTGTTCTGCTAAAAGGATTTAAAAAATAAAACCATCCCAGAAAAATAAAGCTGTGTCTTTAACAAGGAGAAATGAGAACCATCAAATGGAAGGCAGCCTTCCTTTGCCGCCCCTATACCAGCTGTTTGTGGTTTTGCTACTTTGTTGGTCTCTGTTTCACTTGCTTTCCATCCTTTTATTCCCCTGCTGTTCACCTTAAGCTCTAATTCTGGATTTACCAAGGTGATCAGCTTCCACCCAAAGCCTCACTTACTTTGTCAGTGATGTCACAGAGCTGACCTGAAATTAGGGGGGTGACTTGTGTCCTCTAAAACTTTCAAGTTCAGGCCCTGTCGCCCCCAAGACAGAAGCCCGTTTCACCAGCCAAGAGGAGGATATTAGCTGCTACTTTGGCTTGGCTTCAGAGTCTCAATCCCAGGACCCCAATGTGCCAACCCCCACTTGGGAGGCTCAAAAAGGAATTGCTTCATTGCGAAGCAGCCAAGTGAATAGATGGTGGGAAGCATCTGCTTTGGAAATGCATTTCTCACAGCAAGTAACATTTACATGATTGTGCCTGTAAATATCACCATGGCATTTGCTAAGTTAAATACTATGCCTTTGCTTGTCTGACTTTCCTTTGCAGTGCTGCTGGGGTCTGGGAGCTCCATCTCGGGAGCTCCATCTCTGGTCTGTCCTTTGAGGGCAAGATCTTTCCTTAAAAACCTGAGCAACTGAACCCAGGTTTTAAGCTGACTCTGATCTGGGGGTCCATGATATGGAGGCAGTTTTCTTAATGACTCTTTATGGTTTCTGTTTTTGCTTCTCATAAGCCTGCAACATACAAGAAGATGGGTCTTTTCTATGTCTTTTTCACTATTTGACTATAGTACTGTGCCATTTGGGTATACTTTCCCTCTTTGTCTTGATATTTTTGTAAATGGGCCTTGCCCCCAGCCCCACCCCGCTAAAAAATAAGCTCCTGGCAGAGGACTGTTGATTCTACTACACTGAGTCATCTGTGCACATAGGTGGGCTGTTTAGGTGTATCTGTACACATGTCTGTATATGATCAATGAGCCTAAGGAAATACATTGACAAGTACAAATTAGATTGTTAACATGAATTATCTGGGGGTGGGGAGGCCTCATATTTATAGAAAGAGGAGACTGGAAGAGGTGGTTAAGCAAAGGAAAAGGACAAAAATACTATACTTAAAAAAACTGCCCCCCCCCCCCCGTGCCCTTCTTTCCCCTAAAAATTATTCCTGGCATACCAGTGTTTCATTGGGAAAAGAAGGAAAGGTGGTGGTGGTGGGGCACACTAGGATCATGAATCTGCCAGCTACATTTATGTATTTGTGTAAAAATTTAATTAGGTGTATGTGTAAATAAACTAATACAGAGTACAATTAAGGAGAAAAGGAGTATTAAGCACATAATAGACATTTGGTAAATATGTGGAGAATGAGTGGATGTGCTGTGTATGATAACTTTATAGATTTGAATTTTCAAGGAGCTCTTTATTTGCTAATATAATGGAATGCTACAGTGTGTTTTCATAATCAGAATCACTAGTCTTCTTTGGTTCGTGCGTAGCACAATCTGCTTGAGAGTCCCAATTTACTCTTTGGTTACCCTGTTCATAGACCAGAACAGCTGCATGATCACTAAAGATGGAGTTGACAGGGTCTCAGCTCTGGTGTATTGACTTAGCATTGGAGGGGGAGTGCGTGAAGTGGGGGAGTCTGCATTGTTAATAAGCTTCCCAGGTGATTTTTATGCTTATTAAAGCTTAGGATCCATTGCCCTAGGCATTGTTAGCTGCCAAAGTGATGCACTGCTTTTATAATTAACTTTATTCAAACAAAGCAAAACAAAGAAAGATTTATTGTTTACTATATTGAAAAACAAAACAAAAAATCTCCATGTGTCATTGTCTGACCTTCTCTTGTTTTACTGCCAGTATTTAAAAGACCTAATTCATGTAAACTTTCTAACATGTAGATGGAACTTCTAATGAATCCATCTAACTAAACTCCTCAAACTAAAAATGAGTCTGTATCTCTCCCATGCCAGCCTTGTGTAGTGTTGACCTGCTCAAGGGAAAGAATCTTGGTTAGTTGTTATCCTAAAACAAATTTCTAAAAACAAAGTGAATAAATTCATCAAACATAACAAACATAGAGGATAGTATAACAACCATAGATGCTCTTACCACTCAGCTTTATGTAGTCTTAACATTTTGCTGTGATTCTTCAAGTATATTTTTTCATAAATAAAACTTTATAGGAAAATTTACATAGTCTTCCCCAACCCGTTCTTCTTTCCTTCTCCAAAGCAACCACTATAATACATTCAATCATTTTATTTCCTACATATTTGTAAATTTTTATTATATAATACATTCACACACAATTTAGTTGGATGTATTTTTAACTTTATTTAAATACCATATAACCATATAAAAATACCATATAACACGTATTTCTCTACAAATAGGTTTGTTTTGCAGTACTGCAGGGTTGAACCCAGGGCCTAGAGCATACTTTGCAAGTGTATTACCACTGAGTTTTACCCCCAACCCCTTTTTTATTTTTTATCTCAAGACAGGGTCTTGCTACATTACATAGGCAGCTTCTAGCCTCAAATTCATGATCCTCCTGCCTCAGCCTTCCCAGTTGCTGGGATTAGAGGCATGTGCCACCACACCAAGCTAATAGGTTTGTTTTGATAAATAATTTGCCACATTGACTTAGGTAACTTCAGCTCATTTTCACTGTTATATATAATATGGCATAGTGTGAGGTAGTGTTGTATCATATAGAATGATGAATATGGGATGCTATTGTATGAATATAGCACTATTTTTCAATCTATGCTTTTTTAAGGGAAATTTGCATTATTTTCATTTTGTTAACTATTACGAACAGTGCTGGAATAAACTCTTTTGGTGACTTTCTCCAGGTGTGTGAGGATTTTATATATCTCACAATGGACTGTGGTATGGCCATAGTGTATGTGTGTCTTCAGCTTTAACAAATATTGCCAAACTGTTCTACAAAGAATTTGTACCAATTCCCATAATCGCTTCTTGAATATTCTAGTAAATTTTCCCTTCCATAGTCTCAAATTTAAGAGGAGAAAATAGAAATACAAGCCAAGGAAAGAAAATAGCCTTGTGAATCTATTTAAGTATCAGTGGAATACATTCTGTTCTTTTTCCAATCTGGAGGCATTTCTTCCACGTGACCACTTCCCTTCAAACACAATCAGTGCATATTGGTGAAGCCCTGCTGACTATGCATTTGGGAGTGAGGATTCAAAGGTATACGTGCAAAGAGACTTATCTTTTGAGTTCTTAAAGACTAACTGGGAAGCTAAGATGTAAACTATAAATAAAAGTTAATTATTTAAGTAGGAATTTAACAGTAAGGGAGAAAAGATATCCCTGGATAGTACGGATTCATCACTGAATGCTGGTGCCTACATTAACTCTATAGGAGCTCACAAGCCAGGGAAGCCACAGTTTATGTGAGTCTAATTTGCTACAGAATGGTTTCCTAGCAACCCTCACTAGATGAGAATCGGCTAACTCTGCTGTTTTGAACCAGACCTTACTCTTTTACAAAAACGAGTCGAATAAATGCCAGCTTATGGTAACATTTCACCGTGTAAAACTGTACTTGAAATATATAAATTTTGAACAAAGAGATAAAGTGGTTTCCTTCACCAGAACCTAACAAAGATGATGTGTGGAAATGCAAGTGGCACTAGGTTTAGGGACTTGGACACCTAAGTTTTCCCAAGAGTTAGACTTGGAACATGATGAGTAAAGAGGCAAAAGGCATTCTCAGGGAAAGTGAGAGGAGCCGAAGAACCCCATGCTAGAATTATGGAACTGAGCAATTGCTTAGCCATGTCTAGGATTTTCATAATGCTATTATTTAATTAATTGAGTTTTTTTGGATCAAACCCAGAAGGTTGCATGTGCTAAGCAAGTGTTCTACCACTGAACCACACTCCCATCCCTTAACCTGTCCATACCAGGCCCAGGAAGTTTTGGGGTTTATATAGCTGGAGGGTGGGAAATTAGATGTTTGGGCATTATTCCTGGAGATTTGGTCTTACCACGAGCTTCTACTTTGTTCTAGGAGGTGACCTCCAAAGATGGTATCCCATTTCTAGACACAGATAAAGCAGCAGTAGCATGACAATCCATTCCTGTTCTCTTACTGCTTCATACCACCTGTCATGGTGAGTGCTTGCCTGGAGGAGTGAAGACCTTGTGGAGATTCCTGGGAAGAAGTCCTTTGAGGGGCTTGTTTATGTATTTGGAGCTTACCATACACCTGTTGCCATAACCCTTGCACTTGACAGAGGAAACAGTCATCACTGAAGGAGAGAGTTTCCAGACCAATTCCAGCCAGCACCACTACAAGAACACATTTCTGAGACCTTCAAGTAGAAATGTACTTTCAGAGTTATGGGGATAGAAGAGATTTTTGTAGATCAAATACATGGGCTATAAAGAAAGTGACAATTCTACCTTACTGTTTAGTTATATTTGTGCCTTACTTCTCTGAGAGAGTAAACTGCTTTATCTTTTTATTCTTTGTACAAAAACAAATATTCTCAGATACTCTCAGAGACATGTCTCAAAAGGAGGATAGTCGTTTTTCTTTTTAAAGTTTAGTCAGTAAAACTGAGAATAAAATGTCAAAGATCCTGAAAAGATTCTTATTATTCTTAAAATATCTTAAAGTTTTACATTTAAATTTAGAGTTAAAATTAGAGATCTGTTAATGATAGCTTACTTTAGTGCAACTTTCCAGCACTATAGTTTGTACTAGCCTCTAGATATCTATGCTATGCCAATTTGAGAATTTTATTGATACATATTTTGTTTCCAGTGGTGCACTAAGCCATATAAGAACCCTGTAGATGTTTTTTAAATACAGTAAATTGTTTCGATGCTTTTACAGTACTTGGGGTTGAACCTAGGGCCTAGTGCTACTACAGTAATTTTTTTTAAAGTAATTTCTTTGAATGTAATCATGGTATCAGATATACAAAAAATAGATGCCTCAAGGTCCTACCAAAGCTGTGGGTCTTCTGTTTTCAGCCACCTGATTCCAGGCTCTGTGCTGGTGATACAGTAGTATGTTGGTGTTAGCTCACATGGGTTGGCAAAGGCATATTAAATCTATGGGAATTCTGTGGGTCAGTTGTTAAACAGTCATTTTTCCAAAATTAAGTGGCATAACTTCACATTTAAATGTTATATCCAAAAAATATGATAAATATTTGAAACTCATTACTTCCTACCTATTTGCATACGTTTTACTATTATCTATACTCTTAGGTGGGATGGGGTTTAGGTTAGTGGGTAGAGTGCTCCTCCACACTCTCTAAGGACCCAGGTTCAATTCCCAGCCTTTCAAAAACAGAAGGACTTGGCAGTTCACTCCCAAAGCAATCTCCAAACAATCAGCCATTAAAAATCCTATGAGGTTGCTATGAGCCAGATGTGACTCAACAGTACCTAAAAACAACAACGACCTACTCTTAGGTTTCTTTTTATGACTATAATATCTGTCTGGACATACTATCTATGTGTATCTATTCTCAACTTTGGTTCAGTGACATTATGTTGTACACTATTCAAAATGGCAAACGCTATACATCAAAGTTTTTATTGGACAGCCAAATAGACATTTACCAGCACACTCCTGGGGCAGATGTCACCTGTGATTGACATCACTGGGCATTGTAAATCCTCAGCCAACATTCTTTTCACTGCCATTTGCCACCAGCTTATGTGTGCCCAGATCTAAGCAAAATACAGCCAGAAAAGAACTCTATAATCACTTCCTAAATTAAAAACAAAAGCATCAAAACCCAACCCTGAATCTGTTCCATAACTGTTAGATATACCACTTTTTTTTGTGGCCTTTTCTACACCATTAGAAACCTCTATTCCTATGGATAACAGAGACCTCTTTGTAAAGCCAATTCAATCTTCTTGAATATTCCTTATTTATCTTTCCCAGTGGTTCCAGCCTAACGTCTGTTCTGCTTGTTGGGGAGCTTCCTTCTCAGCAGCTTCAATGCAACACCCTTCACTGACCTCCAGAGGACCAGAGAGGCAGAAGCGCCTTTGGTTCATGCTGTTCATTAGCAGCTTAGCTCCTTGAGTGCTAAGCAAGCATACTCCCCCCTGCTGGTTAAATCCTTTGTTTTTCCTCTTGGTTGCACTAACAAAATTGCTAAGTATTCACCACAGAAGGGCAAAGTGCTAGGCTAGATGCTGCTCTATCTGGAAAACATGAAATGTTTTTTTCACAAAAGCTGAGAGCCAATCCCACACAAGGGATTTATCGAGAGGTTGGAAAGAGCCCAGCAGGCAGGTATATGATAAGAGATCTGTCCCTGGTCCCTTGGAAAGCTGGAAGTAGCTGATATTAAGGCCCATATAATGCCTGGTATTCCTGATATATTTTTGATGATGCTGGTATGTCCTTAAAAAACAAAACCATAAAACCAGTAATAAAAAATGTACTGTCACTTGGATTTGGGGATTAAGTCCCTTTAGGAAGAACAGATATCCATTTATTCATCCATCCCATAGTAACTTATTAAACATTGCAAAACTTGAGGAACCCCATGCCTCTGGGTAGACAGGGCTCTGTGGGTAGGGAGTACAGAAGGTGGTGAACTGAGCTAACGCTAGCTCATTTTCTTCAGAATGCTGGTTGTTGTGGGTGACACCAAAAAACGAGTTGTTTTTCTATGAGGAGTTTATTACTGTGGAGGAATGTATAAACTAAATTTTAAACCAGACAACCATTGGTCACCATGTCATCTGCAGTGACGTGAATGATGAAGTACATTTCATATCACCTATATATTCCACTCCCTTTAGTCTAGAAACAAGGTATTCTAAAAAGAATTTTAAAAAATCAGAAAGTATAAAAGAAGTCACTGATATCAATGTATAAGCTCTTCTAGGCCCTGACCACTTTCCCCAACTTCCCTGCTTCTCAGGAAGGAAAAATGAACCAGAGCCAAACTGTGATCTCCTGCCCAGATCCAGGAATGTGCTTTTCCTTACACTTGCTCTTCTATCACATTTTGGGGGTCATGGGGATGACCGAGCCTCTCTATCCTCCACTGCTATGTCAGAAACTCTGTAGTGTGCCTACTGAGTCCCAGAGAAAAACCCAAGCGGAAACAGTAATTCAGTGGAAGATCACGTTCCACTAGTTGAGCCTCATGCTGTGTTGGTCCCATAGATGCAATTAGTTACCCAACAGCAGAAAGCTTGTTCTGTTGTTGGCAGGTACTTTGGCACATTACCCACAAAACAGATGGCTACTGGTTCCACAAATTAGATTTCCAGATGATTGTATAATAGTGTGTCAACCAGCCACTCCTGCTTTGCCCTTCCAGCCTCTCTGACAAATTGGAATAAGTCTAGATAAATGCACTTGACCTCCCACCAATTAACCATTCCTCTGGTTGGGAACACAGTTGAGACAGGGTCTGAGGGAGGGAAGAGGAGTCTGGTCTTTGAAGACATTTAATTAATCTGCAATGTGCATCTCTTCTTGCCCTTTCCATTGTGGCTTTCTAAAATGATCTATGTACTGATCTAAAGGCATCTGGTTTCTCTTCAGTCTACCTTGATAACCAGGTTAGGGATGGTGGTCCTTACTCCAGATCTAGCCTTCTGACTCAGATTGATATGATGCAAATAAGAATCTTTTCCCATTGCTAAAGGGTGAAATGAGAGCCTTCTGCAGTACAAAAAATTGCTTTTCCATTTTCTCCTGCCTGCACATCCCCTTCTTGAGGGACTTACATTTCTCACACCAGCCACCCAGTCTAATTGCACTTGATCAAGAGGGAACCAATACTGATTGGTCAGAAGCCAGATTTCCTCTCTTCAAAAACAAAGGAGGAGGAATTAGGAAGCAGAGAAACACCATTCTAAGACTCTGGGGGAAGATCTAAGAATGTTGCAGAGGCCCTCAAAATGACCCTGGTTTCAGAATGTACTTGGTCACCTTCTCCTTGGATCCCACTTCATCCAGATCTTTAGAATAAATTTCTCTTTATTTAAATTTGACTGAGTGGTTTCTGTGCAGCCAAATGTATTCCTCTCTGTTTTCTCTCCTTACTCTATTTCCTTTCCCAAATGTCAAATACCCACAGTACTAGGCAAGACATTCCTGAGCCAGAACCACAGTCAAGTTCAATTATGAATGGAGTGGGACCTTATCTGAGTGCCTTCACCTATGTTCTACCCATTAGTGCATCTCACATTGCCCATGTCTCCAAAATATCACACCAGTGATCTTTCTCCAATTGCCACAGTGACTGAGCTGAAGGGGTTGCCCTTCTCTATCTTGGGCTTGCCTGATTAGTGGCATGTGGGTCACCATACCAATTGGTTTGGACATTAATACTGATTAATTTTGTTGCTTTTATAAGAAGGTGTTTTAGAGTAGAAAGAAGTGCCTCTCATGACAGCGGCAGCTAGGGACAGGGACAAATCCACCAGCAAGGATACAGCTGGGCTCCAGCCAGGCTTTGGCAGAGGAAATTTCCTAGAGGCAGGTGTAGAAAATACCCAGTCAGCTGGAGAAGGGGTCAGTCCTTCTGGTTTACTTGGTTTGATTGCTTTTGCTTATCTGTCTTCTCCAATTTTTAACAAACCTGTATGCCAGGGTGTTCCAGGAGCCTGCGGACTCAGTTTTTATAAAGTGGATGTTTAGCTCTGTGGGTCTGAAGGAAGTGACCTGCTAATTCTTTGCATATGATGGCAAAGGAAAGTAGAAGCATTGCTCAGAATCCTCATCTAGATCCCCTCTAGACTTGGGATTGTTGAGGCAAAACCCTGTCACCTCAACCAGGTACCACACTGTTAACTATTTGGGTACAGTGCTGATATGGACCACTGGGGAGCTGCTAGCCAGCCGTAAGTGTGACAGAGAGTGAATAAATGTCTCTCTTACCATATTGTACTTGGGTAAAGGCACACTAGGGAGCAGTGACTGTGGGTGATGAACTTGTCTCCCTCTCTACCATGCTCCTTCTGTATATTTTTGACCTGTATATATACTTGGTGACCCATCTCTGACAGTGAAGTCATTGTCAACAATGTGCAATGCCAGGTAGTTCATCCCCTTTGGTCAGTAATGTGTGAGTCTGTGGTTTATATAAGGCAAGGCCGTGAGGTCTGGTGATAAGGAAGGGCCACACAAACTGCAAAAAGATCATTTCCAGATGTAGTTTTAGAACAGAACCAGCTGCCTCATGCAATCAGGCTGGCGCCTCATGACACAAAGTCAGCTGCCCCTCAGCAGGAATTGGCTCCTATTCTCCTGGTCTATGATCATTTATCTTATTTACCTTTGTGCTGACCTGTTGTTTTCTTCCTTGAAGTCTCTAGAAGCTTATAATGAGGTGAATATGAAATGCACATATGTACATGCTGGGAAACGGGGAAATAGTAAGACTCCATCTCAACCATGTCCATGTTATAGTCTGCTGCAGGTCAAAAGCATGCTTCTCTATACTTTATATAGCGGGACTGTCTTTGGGGGCAAGTGCTTGCTCTGCTCTGCTTCTTGGGTGAGCAAACACACTTGACCTTTCATGTGTAAGGGTGCCTTTTGGCCCCAAACATATGACTATTTGAAATGCTGGCAATTTAGAAAGGGGTAATTCATCAACTCATTAACTGAAAGGTAACTTAACCCTAATTATATGATTAAAATATATATATGTATGTAGCCAAGGCAAAAATACATCAAAAGACAAACAATTCAGAGTCTGCACTGAGTGCAGGGAATGATAAGGTTTTACAGGAAAGGTTCTAAGCCCCTGCCCCTCGTCTTAAGAGTTCTTTTCATGCAGTGCTGTGCAATTTAAGACTGATGTCATGTGGATATCCCTGAGTCTACATTAGGCCTTGCCAGGCAACATCTATTGTATGTTTGCTGTGAAGTGCCTGGATTAAGAGCTGAATGAGGAAAAAAAGGAATCTGAAGACTTGGCTCTTGTATTTATAGAATTTACAATCTCATTAGGAGGTATCCCGTAGATAGAACAACTTAAAGTTAGTTCTCTGAAATCTCAAACTACAAAGTACTGATGGCATAAGAGGGATAGGGAGTGAGGTGGGGAGGGACTGAGACAGTGAAAATCCATCTGTTTTGTCTGGGACATTTAGGAATCACATTTTTGTTGTTGAGACAAGATCTCACTATGTAATCCAGGTTGGCCTGGAAATTATGACCCTCCTGTCTCAGCCTTCAAAGTGCTGAGATTACAGGTGTGCACCACCATGCCTGGCTTGGTAAACACATGTTAAGTTAAGATACATCCAAACAAGTTGTGTATCTAGCCACATGGATGTAGACATCACAAAGGTGTTTGGTTTGCTTAGCTTCTCAAATGCCAGAGGTGGTTTGGTAGATGTTCTACCAACATCCCTTGGGAAATTTCATCACTGGGACTGCAAACCAGAGTTCAGTGCTTATTAATTGCCAACATACTTTTTCTTTGAAATGCTATGAGGTAAGGAATTTATTCTTTGCCTTAATGTGATTGGATGGTATTGCTACATAGCAATAAATTATTCCTACCCTTTGACCAATGATATGTGTGAGGCTAGGATTCTTGTTGGGTATGAGGATAATCATAAATATGGACATAGGTATATGGAAGAGTATCTAGGTGCATGGGGAAGAGTGTATACACAAAAGCTTATGTGCATTTTCAGTATAAACACATCCTTTGACCCAATAAAATGTTGAGTGTTTGGATTTTCATCACTAGTTCATATAAGGCTCTTTATTTCTTCCTGTATTCTTGGCTGTTGATTCAAGGTAACTGACACCCCAGGGGCATATGCTTATTGATTCGGACCTCAGGACCTAATCAGCCAGGCTCCTGGGAGGTTCCATTTATTTAACCAAATTGAGAGACAATGCTTTGACTCTTATATTTTAAAATACTCTTTCCTTAGAACAGCCAATCACACGCATTTCCTATAACATTATTGCTAACCTTTAAAAAATGGCTGAATTTGAGAATAGTAATTAAGGTAATGGGGCTAGGATTTAGCTCAGTTGGTAGAGTGCCTCTCTGTACTCTCGGAGGCCCTGGGTTCAATCCCTAGAACTGCAAAAATGGAAGAAGGATGTGGCAGCCCATTCTAGAAAAAATCAGCCATTGAAAACCTTATGAGGGTGGCTATGCGTTGGTCTCCACAGTGCCTAACAACAACAACAGCAATAATTAAGGCAACAATCAAGAACCTGTGGGTCTCTTGGTAGATGTACTTAGAAAATGTTGGAGTATTGGTATGGTAAGACAGAAATTATGGCTGAGTTAAAATATGTGCTATATCCTACAGTGGGTAAGGAGTTTTTATCCAGAAGAAGTAGAACAGGCTAAATATGAAAATAATTTGAAAGTTTTAAGTTGATTCTTGGGTTGCCATTGAGGAAAATGAAGATTGGATATATATCACTATAATGCATTTAAATGAGAAAGGATAATCTATGCACTCTTTCTCCCCCTAGATAAAATTTTTCTTGGGGAAACAATGATGGGCTGATCTAATTCAACATAGCAAGCCCTTTGTGTGGCCACACAGCAGCTTTCTTCATTAAGGTGATGTGTGATATTATGGATGACCTTGTCTAAGACAATTAAGAACCTAAAATAAATGGAGTGGCTCTGGTTCAGTTGACCGCCAGCTCAGTAAGGACCTGCCAAGTTTGTGAACTCCAACTATATTAGGAGCAGCCTGGAGACCAGAATAAGAGAGAGGATGGTCCCACTGCATCCTTCTCTGAGATGCAATGTGTAGTATCATTGATGTTATAACTTTAAGGATTAATACAAAAACATTTTTGTATGCTTCTACCTGCTCTAGATTTCTAAAAGAGGATTCATTTATCATCTTATGAAGCCTCATGATAAACCTATGATTTAACATTATCCCAATATGGCAGGTGAGAAACTGAGGCTAAGGGAGGGTAATGACCTGGCAGGAGATGCACATTGCAGAACTTAAACCAAACTCTGGTGTTATTTCTACGATTCCATGCAGTTTCTCTGAACCGCAATAAGCCCAGATGCAGGTGGTCAAGACTGAGGATTCTGGAAGCCATATCCCAGGGGGACAGTTGGAGAAACTGGATATGTCTTACATGGAAAACAGATGCTTTTAGAGGGTCCCTGTTGTCTCATTTGGGCTTTCCTGTTCTAGGTCTGTAGCTGCCCTGGGGCTATTCTCAGCCCTTCACAGCTGTTGAGAGTGCTCAATGCTTATAGCTGTTGGTGATTTTGCCCCAAACTGCTTGCATTTGGGGCTCATGGAAATACCTCATCTGCTAGTTTTGTGATGAGTGTTGTCCATGGCTAGGCTTTTGGGTTTGCTATTTAGCAGCTCTGTCTGTTTATAAGTGGGGCTTTAGGAAGGTCTCAAACCTGTGCCTGCCATTGAATACCCTATGAACAGCAGAGAAGCACTGCAATAGTGTTTCGCCTGTTGTATGTAGGGTTGCTACGAGTCGGACACCGACTCGACGGCACCTAACAACAACAACAACAACAAACCTGTGCCATCCCCACTGCCTCCATCTTGCCAGCTCTACTTCTCAGGGCTGCTGCTATTGGTTATTTCAGGCTCTCCTTTCCATCAGCTCGGGCCAGTGCTAGGAATCTGCAGATTTTGTTGAGTCTAATTGTCTTTTAGAAACTATCCTCAGACTATATTAAACACAAGCCTTCTGTGAAGGGGCTTAGAATTACAAAATAAGTTAAGCTCTTCTAGAACATAAAAAAGAAAATGGAAAATTTGAAAACAGATATAAGTAGGTGTTTTTTTCAGAATGAGTTATGGTCCTGTGCCTGGTAAGGTATGCCGCGTACCCACATTTTGCATTCTTCACCCCAGGAGAGAACAGTTCTCGTAGTTGGGTGCTCAGCTCAGTAATCTGTCGGTTTTGCCTAACTAAAGTCACATCATTGATTGATGCCAAATCTGGCTCAATTAAAGTTTCATTTCTCTTTTGGCCATTGCCAAGTGCAACATTGCTTATGGGTTATTAGCATCCACCCCTTCAGATTTTGAATGTACTGTGAGCATTTACTTCCATACTAACTATAGAAGCAGTGACCCAGGCTTGGAATCACCTTTGTATTCTGGGACCAAGGACACCCACTAGCGTGTCTGCCTGCAGGCTGGGGATTTGCTCAGTCTGGTCCTTCACAGTAAGATTATAAGAATAAAAAGGAACTTCCCCAACCCCCATCTCAATCCCAGGCCCCCACCTCTCTGTCAAGAGAAATGGTGATATTTCATGATATCAATTAGGTTCTTTTTACTTGTCCATTAATTAATTAATTAATTAATTCATTTGATAACTATTGAGTATTTGATAAGCAATTGTAAGTATTGAGTGCTGACTTGTGGGAGAAATGAAAAAAGTACGGAGACTGTGGAGAAATGATACAAGTCTCCCAAGCCATGTGTGAGAGTAGACTCCTGACTGTCCCAGGAGTTCCTCAGCAGGATACAGAAACTGCTCCATGGCTGCTCCCACCTCCCCACCACACTCTTCCTCTGACGTGTTCTGAGGAGAGAGAAACCAGCAATCCTGTACCCTAAGGGATATTCAGTTCTCACCTACCGGCTTCTAGTTCAAGTTGTCGCTTTTGCATATGTGGCCCCCAACCCTACAGGACTTGTGCAAGGCTTCCACTGACACCTAGGACTTAAAGGAATGACAAGCAGCTGCTCTTGACTGCAGGCTGAGGACTCTCAGGAGACCTCCTGTGGAATGGGGTCTCTCTCTCTCTGTGTGTCTCTGTCTTTCTCTTTCTTCCTCTCTCTCTCTCTCTCTCTCTCTCTCTCTCTCTCTCTCTCTCTCACACACACACACACACACACACACACACACACACACACAAAGGGGAAAAAAGAAAAGAAAAGGAAAAAAGCAGGGAAAGAAAAAAAAGAAAAACTTTGCTGGTGAGATGAGTTAGGGTCCTTGACCTGGGAAGTTGATCCTGTACTATCCAAGAGAGCCCAGTGTAATCGTGAGGTCCTTAGAAGAGGGATGCAGGACCATCAGAATCAGATGAGATGGCAAAAGTAGAGGTGAGAGAAAAGAAGCCATGTTGCTGGCTCTGCTGATGGTGTGGGGTAGGAGTGATCAAGGAATACGGGCAGCCCAGAGAAACTGGACAAAGGCACTCACACGATATGGATCTTCCTTTAGAGCTCTAGAAGGAACACAAGCTCTGCCAAGACCTGCATTTTAGACTTCTGAGCTCCAGAAGTGTGAGATAATACATTTGTGTTATTTTAAGCCGTGTGTGTGTGTGTGTGTGTGTGTGTGTGTGTGTGTGTGTGTGTGGTGCTGGGGTAGAACCCAAGGACCTGTGTATACCAGACAAGCATTCAACCCCTAACCTATACCCCAAACCCAGTGAAGGCACTTTGCTGTGGAAGGTAACATTCACAGGTTCAGGGTTGAGGGCATATTCTGGGGAGCATTATTCTGCTTGCCTCACCAGCCTCGCTGTCCTGGGACCCAGGCAGAGGAAAGCCCTCAAACCCACAGCACAGCTCTGACAAGCCTAGCATGTGTCAAAATCACAGTGATGACAGCTAACATTTAATGAAGGCTTGCCACAAAAATCCCAGGCCACACAAGAGCTTTAGATACATTTTTCTCATAGAATTCCTCCCCTACATCTTATGTAGTTGAGGAAATGGAGGCATGAGAGGTTAAATAGCTTGCTCAATGTAATCAAACCAGGAAGCCTGAGAAGCTGGCAGCCTGCCTCTGATGCTTACCACTTTCCTGGAAAAACAGGTCAACTAGGGAAGTGGGGGGCAGAGTGATAAAGAGCTGTTCCCAAGATGGCCTGCAGGAGCACTTGAAATATCTCATATAAAAGGCAGAACATAAAAATTCTCAAAGCCTCCCCGTCCAGTGTCAATTAAACACCATCGCTCAAGAAGGCTGTTAATCAGAGATTTCTATCTAGAAAGTGATGTCACTGAAGTAAGCAAATTTCTCAACAAGTTACAGAAGAACTGTCAAGTGTGTTAGTGGCAATTCTCCCTATTCTTCCCCCTGTGTGGTCTGCTGTAGATATTTCTCAGGTGCTTTTACTAACCACAGTTTCTGGCCAGGTCTCTCATCTTGTGGCTTAACGATCAGCAGTGACATTCCTGTGGGTCATCAGGGGTCTAATTTTCTTTTTGGATGAAGACTAGAAAATCTTCACAAGAACTCTGTTCTTATAATCCATCTGACTGCCATGTGAAATATCGGCCAGGGGACCAGCATTTAGGGGAAGGAAAAGGTCTCATAATACTCACCTTATAGAACATGAGCCCAAGGAGAACCCAGGAAATGAAAATAAAATACCCAGTTTGGATACATGGCCAGTGAAACAAATCTCACCTGTGGTTTGGTGTTAATAATGACTTGTAATCCTGAGCTAATGGGAGCTGGTGTCTCCACTGCATGGTGGTCAGCTTTGGATCAGTGCCTTCACATTCCCTGGACTGACATTCAGGGATGTTTGCAGGCATAGTAAATATTTGTCTTGTCAGATGGCATTTGGCTGTTCACATCTTGTTTAAGGCAGAAATATCAGGGACGTCTCACTCGCTCTTTCTCCCTCTCTCCCTCCCTCCTCCCTCCCTTCATACACACACACACACACACACACACACACACACACACACACACACACTTTTTGGTGTGAATTACAAGGAGATATACACATATTAATACTTCCCCTCCTTCCCTAACAACTGTGATGCCACAGATAAAGACTGGTATCTTTAGAGTTCTCATATCCTGATTGAGTTAGTGTCGAGTCCAAGTGAAGCCACCCCAGCCTCAGCAATATATGTGCTATCCATAGCAAAGCCTGTTCCTGGTCAGAAGCAATTTCTGTTTTGACATGTCTCTGTTATTAGAAAGTTAAGGAAAGCAGAGAAGGGAATACAAAGATGAGATTTTTCAAAGATGAAATTATAAAGTTAATGGCACTGAGTTATCTGTTTGGGGAGGTGAGGAAATCCACAATGATTTAAGGAAGATATTGGAAAGCCACAGGAAGGATCAACCACCAGAAGGAAAAGAAAGAAAAAATAATTCTGTGTGGATATTATATGAAGATTACAGGATGAAGAATAATTATCAATTAAAAGGGAACAAGCATTGGGGTGACTTTCTATAGCTGCAAGTTCATAAAGCATACCAGGAGTGATGGTATCACATTTTCACAGATAGCAAGTGACTTCTGTGGAAACTGAGGCTGGGTGCCCCGTGTGTATGTGTGTGTGCTTATGGAAAACTAGGGGCAATGATTCTGATTGGTCTTTGGGAGATTCTTGCTGGCTGAGGGAAGGCATGTGGTAAGAATAGTAAGAGAGTTATTTATAACTGTTGCACTATCCCCATTGCCCCTGAGAGCAAAGTCATTCTATGAATTGCTGTGGTGAATGAGGTCCCATGAGACTCAGGGGTACCAGTGAGGTCCCATGAGGCTCAGCGGTATCAGTGGTGTGTATAATATTTTGCTTCCAGAATGAGTGCCTTCCCCAGGAAGGATTAGAAAGTGAAATTCCTTAAAACCTAAAAGTCTTGTGTGCCTCTGAAACCCAGGGACCAACAATTATCGGTGCATTAAAGGTATAGACCACCCTTCATCTAACAGGACATCGTGAGATCTCCCAGCAACCACAGTGGGAAAGTCAGTCATGATTCCTATCAGAAAGGAAACCGAGACTCAGAGTGCTACATAAGTATTCAAAGTCACACAGCAAAGTGTCAGAACAGGGCAAGACACAGATGGCTTGATTCCATGTTCTGTTGCATTTCTTTGTTTTGTATTCCCACTTATTGCTTCATCTGGATCCTTGTGGGAAACCTTCACCATTGATAGCCATGGAGCAGAAGAAAAGCCAGGGCTTTGGCCAGAGGCTCATTCAGACTATGGACTGGATGTGGAGATGAAGTTTCTGGATTTCCCTGATACTCTCTGACAAGACTCCTCATCTGTGCTCTAAGCATCACCCTGGTCCTTGCCTTTCCAATGAATATCAGCTTTACTCTCTTTCAGTCTGCACACATCTGGGCCAAAGTATATAAATGTAATCAGCAGTTAATAATGAGTGCTCCATCAACAGCTGTCGTGGAGCTTCTGCTGCTGGCCAGGCATTGGAGATCCAATGGCACCAACCCTCTCAAATTTACAAATTATGTCCATAATTTGAAATGAGAAACTATGTAACCAGATAGCCAGATAATAATTACCTGACAACAATTTGATATTAATCAAGTACTACCAGAAGGAAACATAATTGTGCCTGGGAGAAGACTCAGAAGAAAAAGAATGCTGTATTTAAGAAGCATGTGTCTAAAAGAGCTGAACGAGAGGGGAAGGGAGAAGGCAGCAGGATGTTCTTCACCTACCCTCCAGGTTTGCCCCTATCACTTCTTTAAATTGCTCTGACTGCTGGAAAGCAGCCATGGGCTCTCTGGCTCTGACTTTTGGCTGAGTTTGGCCCATGGGAGACACCAGCAGGAGATCCATGAGTTGAACGGGAGAGAAATGCAGTCATTAGTACCCTGGCCCCTTGCCTAGTGGGCTACAGTTTAGCAGAGCTGTGCTCCCCTACTGGAGGTCACAGGGACCCGTCGTCTCCTGCAGTCTTAGCTTCCTCTTCTTGCTTCTGCAGACTGAGGGGTGGTGTCAGCTTTAGCCCCTGGTGTGTCACTGGACTTGGTCTCCCATAAGACCACTGACACTGTGTAACTCGGCCCTTCCCTAAACTCCCTTCCCTCACTCTCTTGGAGTGCTCTTTCTTGCTAGGACGCTGCCCAATACTCAAGGCTTCCCTAAGGAAGGAATCTTTGTTTTACCTTTTTAAAACAATAGTGTGTGTGTGTATGTGTGTGTGTGTGTGTGTGTGTGTGTATGTTAGTGTACAACTTAGTGAATTCTACTATGACATCTCCATACATGCATACCATTATATATTGCTCATGTTCATCTCTCCCCTTACCCGCTCATGACACCACCCCACTTCCTACTGATTCCTTTCTGAGGAAGTAACTTTTGATGGGAAATTAAGCAAGAGAAGGAACAGAGGGTGGGGAGGAGAATGGTCCAAGTAAAGAACATTATTGGCCAGAATGAACAGGACACATTCTCGCAAAACTAGAATGTCGCTAAGTGTAGAGAACAAAAGCAAGACTGGTACAAGGTGAGACTGGAAAGATAGGTCAGAACCCAGGATCTGGTACACAGCTGTGCAGATTGTACCATGCACAACCTTGAAGGCAGCCTCCACCAGTGTATAATGAGGATGGTGGTTTCTGCAACTAGACATCGTGGTGGCTCTGCAGGGGCCAGACCCTGCTAGAGTTGGTGGACCATGTTAAAAATCTGGATTTTAATTCCTTTTTTCTTTTTTGAGGGGAGAATCAAACCTAGGGACTTGAGCATACTAGAAATAGGAAAGCACTCTACCACTGAGCTATACCTGGAGCCCTGGATCATGATCCTAAGGGCAATGGAAAGCCAAGGACTAGTTTTAAGAAGGGTGAGAGAGAGAGAGAGAGAGAGAGAGAGAGAGTGTGTGTGTGTGTGTGTGTGTGTGTGTGTGAGAGAGAGAGAGAGAGAGAGAGAGAGAGAGAGCGCATTTTTATTCACTCAAGGCCAAAGGAGATGTGGGGAAGATGGTTAAGAGGTCAATATTATTGACTAGGTGAAACAAAGTGGTGGCTTTGGAGAGTGATGGCAGGAGGATGGAATGAAATGGATAGAATTAAGAAATACCTACAAAGCAGATGAGTGGTACATGCTGATATGTTAGATAGAGGATAAGAAAGATGTGGAAGGCTCCAGATTCATTTTGGCCAGTGCAGTCGGTTAGATGATGGTGTCACTCCTGAGCATGAGTGGGGGGAACCAGACCAGGACCAAATTAGGGGCAAGGCCATGACATAAATCACCTTAAGAAATCCCAGGGAATATTGAAAGAATAAAAGGTTGCTGAGAGGTTAAATGACACAGGGATTGGAAGCTGTCTACCGGATCACTTGGAGATCACTGGTAGCCATTGTGTGGGCTGTTTTTGTGGAGCAAAGAGCTAGGATGGAGTGGGCTGAGGAATGAGTGAGAGGTGAGCAAGTGTAGGCTGGGGACCTAGACAACTCTCTTGAGAAATTTGGCTGTGACAGGGAGGAGGGAGTAGTGTGCTAGAGGGAGGAGGACGGTGAGGTGAGAATTTTGTTTGGTTGTCTGTTTTTAATAAGAGATCACTCATTAGGAGAATTCGGTGGAAATACAGAGGTTGTTTGTGCAAAGTAGAGAGGATCACTGGATGTAAAGTTTACTGAGAAGGAGGGGTAGAGGGCATGCAAAAATGGGTGAAAGGAGTTGACTTAGCTTGCTTTAGATTGAACTTCTGTATTATCATAGAAGGAAAGGAAGAGATGCAGAGGTGGGTGGATTATAACTTCACATGAGTGATATTGAAGGACTTCCCAGGTGGTGATTCCTTTTGTCCATGTGAAGTTTTGTTATCAGAGAGACATGGGGACCCTAGGCAGGCCTGTGCTGATCTCAGGTCTGGGAATTTGGCAGCATAACCTTGGTTCCTGTATCCAGTGTATAAATGAATTTATACTCAACCCAAAAGTTATAGGACAGAGTATAGATAAGGTTTATTAAAAGACAGTACACCACTAAGAAATAATTACAGAGAAAATTGAGGCACCTGGAGAAGCTTAGGTAAATCTGGAAAGGAACTTGAAGAGAAAACTGGGTTTCCTGGGTGAATTTGCATAAGGATATTTCTATTTCCCAGGGAAAGGTAAAGTCAGAGAGAACAGAGTTAAGTAGGCTTCTAGAGGGAAAAGCACCTTAGATAGACAGAAGATGGTGGGCCTGAGAGAAAGGAGAGGTGTGCATGTGGTTGCTAGAGCAAAGGGCAAGAAGCAGAGAGGAAGGAAGAAAAGAAGAAAGAATAGAGAGTGGACACATATTCCCTTACTTTTATTTAAACTAAAGCACACCCAGTGTGACAGCAGCCCTGGATGCCCAGCTGTGGGCACTCAGTGGGTTGTGAGCCTGGGATCTTTATTTTGTAAATGGATCAAAGTTTTGGATTAGAGGGTGGGACCCATTAGAAAATGTTCTTCTAATGTCCTCAGAGACACAAATGTCTTCATTCATTATGGCCTATACCCAGGAGTCCATTTTAATCTCCCTTCCTCCTTATTGCCTGCTGATGCCTAAGTTAACCTGCCTATCAGTAGGAAGTGTTATATATACATCATCACCTCAGGGGGAGGGGTGATCATGTGTGAATGTATATGAGTGTGTATGCTGGTTGTGTGTGTGAGCTCACATGCTCATCCATTGTTTTGAGGACAGCCTAGAAGATTTGATAATCTAGTATTAAATAGAAAGTCCAAGACAGGACCAGAAAAAGCCAGTCCCAATTTAGTGTGCAGAGGAGGCCAGGGATCCTTGAGTGTGGGTTCCAGATTTCCCCACACCCTGCACCGCACCTGGTCCATAGGAAGAGCAGATGCAGAGAGAAAACGTAAGACTGTACTTCAGATGTTACCATGCTATTTATAGGATTGTAGATGAAAATAAAGTCGGTGGATGGGGCTTAAGTATGAGGAAGAGAAATTGATCACTCAGAAATTCTGTGCTTCTCTGAAAAGCTAATGTATGAGGAGACTTTCCTTGCTAAGATGTGGAAACCTGGGTGAGTGAGGTAAATGTCTCAGGACCACAAGTTCAGGGGTCAGAGCTTGAGTTAAGAAGACAGGTTCATACCTGAATAGCTGTTGGGTGTTTTTAATCATGTGTGCCACCCATTTGAAGAGAAGTTCTACATATGATTGTTAGGAAAAACATAGTTTTCCTGTCCTCATGCTTCCATGAAGATATGTTAGCTCTGTTCCCGAAGAGGAAACAGCATCAAGGTGACCCCTTGGCTCCCTACTGATTGTAAGGTCAAACATCAGGAAGCCCACTTGGCTGCACATCATTGCCTCTGAGCTATTTATTTTGATTTCCATTTGCTCTGCATATAGTTGACTCAGATGATGGGGAGACTAAGCTCCCTCCAGCAAACCAACCCAGCTGCCAGGTAAGGGTCTGTGAGTGCCAGGACCTGGGCCTGGGCTTTCACATATCCTATTTCATCTCAGAACAACCATCACAGCAATTGTTTTAATCTCCATCTACTTATCTCATTTAATCCTTACAACAAGCTCATAGGATCTATATTATTCACTTTGATTTAGAGATGGAGAAATTGAGGCTGAATGGTTAAGTACACGAGGTCACTCTGTTAGTACGAGATAGCACTGGTTTGGAATCCAGTGTCTCCTTAATGACAAACAAAGCCCAGACCCCTTCTCTCCATCATACCTGGGTGCCTTTTCAAGGTCAAGTGTCAAACACAGGTGTAGGATCTAGTGTGTCTGCAAGACCTCACTGGAGGTTGTAATTGAAATTAGACAACTGTTCCATGCCTGAATGATGTCCCCTCCTCTGGCTCTCTTCCAATCTTCTAGGCCCTTCCTGAACAGTCTTAAAAAATTATTTTTGAGATAGTGTCTCACCATGTAGCCCAGCTGGTGTCAAATTGGAGCTTGTCCTGTCTCAGACTTCCAAGTAGCTGGGATAACAGGCATGTACACCACATCTGGTTAATTCTCAAACTCTGTGTTCCCTGCCTCCCTTTTATTAGTTTTAGTTTTTAAATTTTCCTTGTTATCATTTTTTGGTAATGTTTTAGTTAGTGCACAAATTAATGGGTTTAATTATGACATTTCCATACGTGCATATCATTCATTGCACATTGCTCATGTTCACCCTACTCATTACCACCTCATGTCCCCCTCCCCCTTCCTTCTAGTCCCCTTCCTCCCCACAAACAGTACTCCTTCTGCCTGCATGTCTTTCACATATATATAACATATATATCTATATTCTGCATGTGAGGGAAAACATATTTGTCTTCCTTCTCTCCCATTTCCCTTTCTTACTGCCTCCTCTCCCTGCTGTTTAGTCCTCTTTCTCCTCTCAGTAGTCACCCTTCTACTTTCATGACATGTGTATGTGTGTGGGGGGGGATGTGTGTGTGTATGCATATATATATGTGTGTGTGTATATATATATATATTTAAATCTAGAATCCACATGTCTGCAACAATACCATCCTGGCATCTGATCCTGTCAGATCTTGGAAGCTAAACAGGTTCAGGGCTGATTAGTACTTAGATGGGAGACCACATGGGAACACCAGTTGCTATAGGCTTGGGAGAAGGACCTGGCAACCCACTCCCAAAACAATCAGCCATTGAAAACCCTATGAATAGCAGAGAGGCACTGAAAATAGTGCCAGGCATACACAGTGTCGGGGAGTCTTTCATCGGTTGTACATAGGGTCACTATGAGTCAGATCTGACTTGACAGCACCTAACAACAACAACAGAGTCCACATATGAGAAGACATGTGGATATTTGTCTTTCTGGGTCTGGCTTATTTCACTTAAAATGATGGTCTATGGTTCCATCCATTTTCCTGCAAATGGCATAATTCTGTTCTTCTTTATGGCTGAGTAAATATCAGCAGTTTTACCCTTTTTAAAAACCTTCTTTATAAGCTGGGCGTGGTGGCACATGCCTGTAATCCCAGCAGCTCGGGAGGCAGAGGCAGGAGGATTGCAAGTTTGAGACCAGAGGCAGTCTGCGTAACTTAGCGAGACCCTGTCTCAAAAAAAAAAAAAGTAAAAAAATGGGCTGAGTGTGCAGCTCAGTGGTTCAGCAGTTGCAGAGCATGCAAGTGCGAGGCCCTGGGTTGAACCCCCAGTACCACGAAAAACAAACAAACAAACAAACAAACAAAAACCTTCTTTATGGCTGAGAACATATTAGCAATTTTACCTTTTTCCCCCCTGGTGCTAGAGATCAAATCAGGACTCTGAACATGCTAGGCAAGCTACCATATGAACTGTATCCCCAACTCAGTCTCAAGCTCTTATCAGAGGCAATTATTAAGTGGGCAAGGCCACTGCTATGTCAAGGCCAGTCATGCTCTTGCTCACTCAGAAGCGAGTTCGAAACCCTGCTGCTGTGTGCCCATCCCAATCCAGCCTGGTCTGTCTCTTTTATGAAGTCAGCACATACTGAAATCCCTCTTTTCCAGAACATGGTGGATAACTAAGGCCATGGTGATCCACAAAAGCAACATAGAGGCTGCTATTGCAGAGCTGGATTTTTGGACTTTGTGTACATTAGAATCAATGTATTTTCCCTTCCACACAAGCCCTTCACAGGTTTTACTCCATTTGTTGACAAAAATTTCTCAAGAACAGAGATTGGGACCCAGACTTGAGTTTTTGCTCACTATGAGTTGGACCATCAAATGCCACATGATCTTCTCTTCTCCCTCTTTCCAGTTATTGCTGAGCCCTGGATGAGAAGGACTCAGGCTCAGTACATTAGGAGCTCAGGCAGATTTGAACTCTGCTTGGCTAAGCCTGTGGAGATTTGGACCTATTAAGGCTTCACTTCTGTTTCCTTCTACAATCTCTCTTATAACTTTTCAATTTAAATTTACTTAAATTGTCACTAGATTTTACAGCCTTGCTTCGAAACACTGGCTCGATCGTGAAATGAAAAGAGTTTTCTTAAATTGTAAATGATCATGGAAATTGTAGCTTCCTATTATCATTTCTTCCTTCCTAATCCAATTCCTTCTGTCTTCCCCTGTGGTTCAGAGGCTGTACAGTTATCACAGAGGAGTGAGAATCTGCAGGCAAATGTGACCAGGGCTACTGTTTATTGAGTAGTTACCCTGTGCCACAAATGGTGTCAAACTTGTTATATTCACTGTTATATCTCACTGTTATATCTCACTGTCCTTGTCAACATCTTTGGGATAGATGCTATTAATATTCTTGTTTTAGGATAGATTAAGTAATGTACTCAAGAACACACAGCTCCTGGAAGAGCTGGGGTTTTACCCTGGCTTCAGGACTTGAAATCCAAGGCTCAGGAACACTGTGCTCCCAGTAAGATATCACCTTAGGGTGTCAAGGTTAATGGAACTGCAGGGGGAAGAAATAAAGGGGAAGGTTTGACTCACCTTGGCAGGGCCCTCAGGAAAAAAGGCATAGGACCCAGTACCACATCCTGAGTAAAGATGGTCAGAGACCTAGGTTCAAATACTGCTTCTGGCCCTTCTGCTTGTGCACACATATGCAAGCCATTCACACTTGTTTTTTAGCTCATTCTGCACAAAGGTAACTATAATAATTTCCAATAAACCTCTCTGCTTAATTTACTTTTCATGTAGTATTCCTTATTTTTTGCATATTCATGAATGTATGGCATTTGAGAAGTACCACCAGAATGGTAGATATTATTTGCAATTTGCTCATTCATTCACTCAACAAGTATTTATTGAATGACTACTCAGTTATTTTATTGATTTTTGCCCCATAGGCATGGTGCCTAGGGCTTAAGAGATGGTCAAATGCCCACAGGAATGTTTGAAACCTAAAATTACATTATTCATTCTAAGATATTGTTGTTAGGTGCTGTCAAATTGGGTCTGACTCATAGTGACCTTATGGACAACAGAACAAAACTCCCTGACACTGTGCCATGGCCGGCACTATGTCAGTGCTTCTCTGCTATTCATAGAGTTTTTAATAGCTGATTGTTTTGGGATTGTTCTCTGGAGGGGGATGCCATGTCCTGCTCCCATCTTTGTGGTGCTGGAGATCAAACCCAGGGCCGCAGAGAGCACAGAGCAGCACTCTACCAGCTGAGCTAACCTCCAGCCCCAAATTCTAAGATGGGAAGCAAAGCTTAATAAATGGTTAACTATCTACTGAACTAACATTATGTCTAACAGTCAAGTGTTGATAATTTAACTTCTTTTACATTTATATGTAAATAGAGTTTACAGATCAAGAACAAAGAGTTTAACATACAAATGGATTTTTTAAAAAGATAAGACCATGACTGTCATATACATATATAAAGTGAACATGTGTCAAATATTTTATCTTATTAATTAATCAGAAAATCAGTAAGATGTTATAACTAGTTCAAAGGAGAATTCAAACAGCAGAGACATATGTAGGTCATGAGATGAGCTTACAAATAAATGCAAAACTCTTGTTTTCCATAATAGGGGGCAGGGATCAATTGCTCTTTCACCAGACAGAATTAGTTTGCAGGCTTATAGACAAGAATTAGGTGCTTTGCTCCCATTTTGTTTTCTGAACTTACATAGTTATAGATTCCACACATAGAACCAGACAAGCAATGCCGTGTGTGGTATATTCCAGACGACACATAGTTGTCCAATGAAAATATTCAATAATCTTTTAGGTGCATTTCAAAGTCTTTCACAAGTTTTTTCTAACAGACTCCTCTTCCCCCTTGTCACTATGTAATCTCAAAGAAAGATAATTCTTGATCACAAAAGACTGATTTCCATTACATTTGGTCTGTTTATAGAGATGCAACAACATTGATAATTCACATTGTCATCCTTAAATTTGCAAAGCTTAGCAAATCTTGAGCCATATAATACTGAGAAACTAACTCCTATCTGGGAGTTTTTATAAGGAATCTCTGATAGAGGCTAATGCCTCTTCTATTTACTATCTTAAGAGTAGGAAAACAATCCCAAGAAACTCTTCCCTCCAAATTTCACATGCTGTACCTATGACTTTGGGTGAATTCTTCTTCTTTGACCTGAATGTGTTGTGTCCATCAGCTTGTTATGCTGTGGGGGCTTGTATGTTGCTGTGATGCTGAAAGCTATGCCATTGGTATTTCAGATACTAGCAAGCTCATCCATGGTGGACAGGTTTCAACTGAGATTGCAGGCCAAGACAGACTAGGGAGAAGGACCTGGCAGCCTATTACTGAAACAATTGTTGTTAACAATTGGCCATTGAAAACTCTATGAATAGCAGAGAAGCACTGTCAAATACAATGCCAGAAAATGAGCCCTCCAGGCTAGAAGACATTCAAGAAATGACTAGAGAAGAGTTGCCTCCTCAAAGTAGAGTCAGCTTAACGATGGGAATGGAGTAAAGCCCCTGGGACCTCCTTTTGTTGATGTAGCATGACTCAAAATGAGAGGAAACAGTAGCTGCAACAATAGACTCAAACATAAAAAGATTGTATGCATGGCACAGTGTTGAGAGAGTTTTTTCATACTGCATTTATGGTTGCTGTGAGTCAGACCCAATTCGATGGTGCCTAACAACAACTTCTCCTTTGAGGTTCCTAAAGTTCCCGGTCTGTTAGAAAATGACCCATGACCTACTAGTGTGGCCAACCTTCATTTCTTAAATCAAAACAGTAGTCATAACTGATTAAATGACCACCATTCTCAAACACGGCACTATAGGTAAAATCTTAAAAGATAATCAGTTCTTACAAAAATTCTGCAAATAACTACATTGTCACAAAAGCATGGAGACTTTTTAAGAATTTCTGAATTTTAAAGACTCAATGGCAAATATTGTTTTAAATGTTTCATTTGAGTTCACAAAAGCAGGGTTTACTAAAACATTGTGGGTTATAGAGGTGAAAGTAAAAAGAGAAGTGGCTCTCTCATAGATATGTTACCAGGGAAACTGGAGTAACCAGGAGAAACATTGAGGAGACCCAGAGAAAACCTCTGGGTGAAGTGACCTGGGTAATTAGGCAGTGCTCAAGGCAAAGAAAAACCAAGAGACCAGAAGAGGAGTTTAAGCAAGCTTTTAATAGAATAAAAGTAAAATACGCTTTTAAGACAGAGAAAGAAGGCATGCACAGGAGAGACTGGGGTCGCTGACCTTTGTTCTCCCTAGTGTTTATGGGGGTGAAAGTGAAGCAGTCATCCACTCAGTGTGACCTGGGTATTGGGTGCAAAACTCAGGCTCAGCCTTTCCCCTGGTGCCTGAAGAGGAGCTGTTGTTATTGTTGTTCTTAGGTGCTGGAGAGTTGGTTCCTCCTCATAGCTATCCTATATACAACACAGTGTAACATTACCTGGCACTGTGCCAGCACATGATCTTTTTTTTATGTTTAAACCTGTTGTCGCAGGCACTGAGTCAATGCATGTATTTGAAGGATTTCCTTTTTATGTTGACCTACCACTCTCCTGGCAATCCACTCCCAAGGCAATCCCGAAACAGTCAGCCATTGAAAACCCTATGAGGGTCGCTATGAGTCGGATACTGACTCGATGGCACCTAACAACAACAACAACAACAACCACTCTCCCAAACATGATGTCATTCTCCAGGGATTAGTCCCTCCTGACATGTCCAAAATATGTATGACACAGTCTAGTCATTCTTGCTTCTAAGGAACACTCTGGTTGCACTTCTTCTAGGATAAATCTGTTGGTTTCTTAGTAGCCCATGTTTTATTCAATATTCATCTCCAGTACCATAATTCAAAAGGATCAATTCTTCTCCTGTCTCCCTTATTCAATGTCCAGCTTTCATAAGTGTATGTTGCAACTCATGAGTCAGGTACATTTTCGTTTTCAATGTTACAGCTTTACTTTTCCCAGTGCAATGTACCTTTTGATCTCTTGACTGCTGCTTCTATGGGTGTTGATTGTAGAACCAAGTAAAGCAAAATCTTGGACAGCCTCAATCTTTTCTCCATTTATCATGAAACTGCGTACTGACCCAGTTGTAAGAATTTTTTATTTTCTTGATGTTGATGTGAAATTCATGCTGAAGGCTGTGTTCTTTGATCTTGATCAGTAAATGTCTCAAATCCTCTTCAATTTCAGCGGGCAGAGCTGTGTCATCTGCATAACTCAGGTTGTTAATGAATCTTCCTCCAATGCTGATGCCATGTTCTTCTTCATAAAGTCCAGCTTCTCGGATTATTTGTTCAACATAGAGATTGAAAAGGTAGGGTGAAAAGTACATCCCTGACATATACCTTTCCTGACTTTAAACCAAGCAGTGTTTCCTTGTTCTGTTAAAACGACTGCCTCCC